>JAWPHD010007649.1:0-126019 GCA_037043455.1 Cyrtodaria siliqua
AGTAACAACTACATACCTTCGAGTAATGCTATTCTGTGCTTGATATCTACCTCTCCTCTACACCTCAATAACAACTACATACCTTCGAGTGATGCTATTCTGTGCTTGATATCTACCTCTCCTCTACACCTTAATAACAAATACATACCTTCAAGTAATGCTATTCTGTGCTTGATATCTACCTCTCCTCTACACCTCAATAACAACTACATACCTTCGAGTAATGCTATTCTGTGCTTGATATCTACCTCTCCTCTACACCTCAATAACAACTACATACCTTCAAGCAATGCTATTCCGTGTTTGATATCTACCTGTGCTCTACACCTCAATAAAACTACATACCTTCGAGTAATGCTATTCCGTGCTTGATATCTGCCTCTGCTCTACATCTCACTAAACACAAGGCATACTCAAACTGGGCTTTCTCACTTGCCACTCCTCTTGTTGTTTGTTCTTCATACATTTTTCGGAATTGCTGAAAAATATATTAAATTTAAAGCTGGTGTTTTTTAACCAGCAATCAAAGCTTACATGACAAAATAAGAATTTCAGTCTGGTGGGGGTGTATGTAACCAGGTAGGTATATTAGGGCAGTACCAGTGTACTGGTATATTGCCATACGTACATGAACAATACATGTTAAATACACATAATCCACAATTATGGGTGATGAGATATTTTGTTTTTCTTAACCTAAACCTCAAAAAATAAATCGCTAAATGTAATCTTTATGAATAGATGAAAGGCTCAGAATTTGCATGAAATAACATTTTATGAGATACTTTTATTATAAAGGTTTCGTACTGGTTGCTGAAAATTGGTAAAATAACAAAAATGAAACCTTATGAAGAAAGCGAGTTTGTTTCTAAACCAGCAAAACAGATTCTTCATTACCAAATAACAATATTAAAAGAAAATTACACAGTACTTGACAAAAAAGGAAATTTTATACACTTCCATTAGTATATGACTTTATAAATTCAGAAAAATATTATTTCAAACTGTATCATCAAGCAGCATGCATCAACACTCATTTTTTGTGGAGTTGCTGTAACTATCGAAAAGCCAAAAAAGCAAAGATATAGGTATATTTCGTGTACTGCTTGACTATGGTTGGCTGCCTGTTGCCAAGTAACATTTTCTGGCAATTTCGATTTTATAGCTCATATTTTCAATCTACATTATCTAGATGATTTGTTTTGATGTCAAACTGTCAAACGAAGAAAGAAAGATAAGTATTTATCCTAAATTTTAAGAGGGGGTAAGTTGGGGATAGCAGGGGTGGGGACTGTATGCAACTTGGCACGTGGCTCTATTGGATGACTCTATTAAATTGCCAGGGGTATGAAAATGGAAGTAGTTTACTGTTGGTAATGGACAATTTTTGTCTGCTATTATAACAGCCAATAATTTTAATATCTCATTAAACATACATTATTCGAAGGCAACTCTAATGAAAAAAATAGAGAAAAAAAATAGTCTCCTTGTCTGGATGTACTAAAATATTATTTTTTTTATTGACTTTCTGACATTGATATTAAAATACATCAAAATGTCCAAAGTAAGTGGTGTTTAATTTGATTGTTTACCTCTCAATCAGCAGCACCCCCGTATCATTAGTGGTGTCAGGTCGCGGGGTTGATTTTGGTAGTTTAGCTATGTTCATGTGACTAATCATTATGTGATCACAGACTACTTTCTGAGCTGTTGATAGAAGTCAAAGATCCTGGTAGAGATTGGTGGATTGCTGTTATACCGTCAATCAGAATCGTAATAATTAAATCACTGCCTCAATGGGACCCCTTGATAGGGGGCGCTTGAAAATGAAAATTACTCAAGTGTTTATTTAGTATAAAGGTCACATGCACACCTTTATGACAGGTAAATAAGACACAAAAGGTTCTCGCAAAAAACATTTTATTGTATATAAATTGGAAAAAACAATTTTTGGCTGACAACTGATAGCCACCAGGGTTCCGGAAATACCGTTGCCCGTGACCCTGGGCAAGTGGATTTTGGGTGCGGGCAAGTGACCTTCGCAAATCTGGTTGCCCGCCACTTGCCCAACTAGACGTTTCCATTCTAGACCAAATCAAGTGGCAAACTAGCCATATCAGAATTTGATAACCAAATAAAACTGGCCGCTGTTTTTCGCCGCTAGCGATTGTTAATAAAATTAAACAACTTTCGGTACAATCAACATTCTCACCCCAGGCAGCTTAATTTGTGGCAATATTTTCAATAAACAATTAATTAACCCACACCGTTTCACAATTTATCCCGACACGACTGTCAGACGTGTGAACAAAGGCGTAGGAACGTTACCATGGTTACAGATATTGGGGGCCAAGTGAATATTTAAATAACGTTTTTGTCTTGTTTCTTTGATTGTCACACATTTAAATGAACACAATAGCTTCTTTTTTTTCCTGTCAACTGGTTAATTGTACACACTGTGACATTAAAAGTTCCACACACTAGCTGCCAAGCAATTTTTTTGGATGGAACGGTCATCAAAAATAATGGGGTGGTGTGTGTGTGTCTGGTCAGGGAGTACGTTATAGGGAGGAGAAACGGGCTCGTTTTGCCGATTTATGTTGTCGCGCATGTGTTTCACTACTCCGTAAAAATGATTACTTCCGGTTGTTTCGCGAGTGTGTGAAAAACAGCAAATTCTTATAAATTATTACACTTACAAACTCAATAAAGGTGCTAAATGTAAACATAAGTAGTATTTATTCACATTGTGTCCTCTGATACAGAGCGTGTATTTGTTTGCATGTTTAAAAGCACATTTTACCAGACGGTTCCGTGTAACAAAGATGGCGCCACTCTGCGCCAAATAAAAAATGGTGACAGTGTATAGCTATTGCAAACGAGATACGTGACTACGGGTTATTTAGGCATTAATAATAACAAAAAGTGAATAGTAAACATATTTATCTTTGTAAAGAAGGTAATTTCATGGTGGTGATTATAAGACAAAGCCTAAAAAGAGGTGATGAAAATGTGCCTTTTGAGATATCAGCTAATTTTTTAATTTTATAGAATTAAAAATGGTGTGGCGCTATTGCAAACGAGATACGAAGTATGGGTTATATTAGGCATTAATAATAACAAAAAGTGAATAGTAGACATATTTATCTTTGTCAAGAATGTAATTTCGTGATGTTGATTATAACAGAAAGCCGTAAAAAGGGGCTGTAAAAACTGCCTAATTTGAGATGTTGGCTGAAATTTTAACTTTTCAAATGTAACGCGCTTAGATCGATTTACCTGTGTCGATAAAATAGCAAACTCCCACCCCACCAAGCATCAGACCAGGGAGTACGTTATAGGGAGGAGAAACGGGTTCATAAACGCTCTAGTTTATCGATTTATGTTGGCGCGGCGTTCTAGCGCGCCAACATAAATCGATAAACTAGAGCGTTTATGAACCCGTTTCTCCTCCCTATAACGTACTCCCTGGTCTGATGCTTGGTGGGGTGGGAGTTTGTATAAAATTAGTTTGTATACTGTCACATTCATCATTTTATGATTGAAGTAACACATTTGATTTTTTTATATGAATAAATACAATGTATTAACTAATACAATTAAATACATTCTCCCTTTCTTTTTCAACTAAGTATAATGGTCCAAATTTATAATGCAGCAGTCCATCCCGTTTAACACGAATAATCGTAAAGCACCAATTTTTAGGGCAATTAAGTGTTCTTAAATGTGGGGCAAGTGACATTATGGGCAGGGCAAGTGACTTTTGAAAATCAAAATAATTCCAGAACCCTGGACTACGAGCATTGGTATCTAGTCATTTTGTAACCTTACCTTTTCGTAACCGTACAATCTTGGTTGAATCGTAACCATTGCGTTAGTCATATCGTAACCATTCGAAATCATTAAGTCAAATCGTAACCATCAGTCGCATAATAAATAATATTATTAATTTTAAGTATAAGTGTCCGAGACGTAATCGTTACCTGGTTAGGCTAGACAGTGAATCAGTTGTTAGAATGTCAACAGTTTTACATGAGAAAGGTGTGACATTCCTAAAATAATAATCAAAGTCCTGCTAATTGAATGGCTAATTATCCCTTCTCAAATGAGCGGTCTCGTTTTATGTACCGTATGACACATTCCATAGTGCATATTTTCAAACGATGCGTACATTCCAAAAAAAAAGAGAAGAAAACTAAAATAATTCATATTTCATGGAACTTTATTGCAAATACATGATCATTATCATTGTTATTATCATAACAAAATAAAATAAAACGTCAGCACATTCGTCACAAGCACATAAATATGAATGTATGAATTCAATCAAAATTTTCATTGAACAGCAATATTTTGACATTTCAATATATAATTTTATATATGTACCCAACCCGTTTATTCAGTTAAGTATATATTAAAAACGATAAGAATATATTTAAATAACAAAATTTGACATATGAATACAAGTTTAACTTTTTGAACGGTTACGATATGACTAACAGAATGGTTACGATTCGACCAAGATAGTGCGGTTACGAAAAGGTAAGGTTACGAAATGACCATAATTCCGAGCATTGCCATTGGTGACTTAATTTATAAATCACCAATGCTCGTAACGTATTGCTAACTAAACTCAAACTAGTGTATGTTTTACAGCAAAGTAACTCGTTAAATTACATTCAGTTAAACCCTAAATAAGCTGTTTATTTAGGACTTCTGAAAAACAAATCACTATCCGAAATGTAGGTTCTATCCGGATATATGATGAGTGCATTAAAGATTATCATCAACTCGCATTTGGGACAAACGAACAATTGGTATATACTTACTCTTAGATCATTTGGATCCACAATATCATTTAAAATCACATCCATGCTTGAAAGTTGATGACTTGACAGCTAAATTCCAGTTTATTAAGAGAAAAATATAGGTGTCAAACTTTTATGAGTCAGTGTCAAATGACGCTTACCAAGAAGCGTCTAAATGACGCTTACCAAGAAGCGTCTAATGACCCGTTTCCACGAAATACCCGAATCTTCCAAAATCTACCCAAAATCTACCCAAAATCACCCAAACTTTCTATTTTAACCTATATTTCCAGCTGCAAAATATTATTTATCCATATACCAGGGGCGTACCTAGAGACATTTTGATGTGTAGGCCCAAAGGGCCTGCACATTAAAATGTCCTCATAATACTAGGGGGGTCCGGGGGCATGCCCCACCGGAAATTTTTTAAACTGTAGATAGCCTGTGGTGCGTTTTGGCGTATATTTGGTCACTTCAAAAGTAACAAAACCGTCTTCAAATTTTTACTAGAAATTGAGTTACGACCAGAAAATAACATAGAGTAACACAATACACATTTGACTATATTTTCATAATAATTTGACATTCATTTCACACGAAGTCTAGTCTTCTCCTCTTCTCAGCAGCGAATTTGTTCACGATGGCCTCAACGGACACATCGATGTCTCGATGGCTGTGTAATACTGCAAGCCCAGATAGACGGTTGTCGGTCATGGTCGATCTGAGGTAATTTTTTACCCTCCTCATCACGCTGAAGGAGCGTTCAGCAGTGGCCGATGTTGTTGGCATAGTCAACATCACCAGAAGTATTGTGCGAACGGACGGGTAAAGTATGCAGTTAGCTCGCGGAAGCGTCTCTAGTAGTCTGCTTGGTTTATGGGTAGTATCATCTGACCATTTCGTCTGTAAATAGAATATGGAAACACAAGAACATATACAAGAGTACACAATTTCCACAAATTACGCTTGCCAAAACACGAGAAAATGGGATTTACTAGAAGATTGAACCGAAATGCAAACATGATAAATTATGTAGTTCACGTAGACGTTATGTTAATATTGCAATGCGTACAGAATACCCGGACAGACGGAACGGACATACATAAATCGATATACCTTCTTTAAAAAGGACTGTAATCTATTTAGCAAAAAATGTAAAAAAATATATGTATTATCTTATTAAAATGAACGATACTTATCAGCGAATTAATATCATTTATAAGATGCGTGCATGTAATTGGAAGACTACTACATTGTATATATAATTATGGATAAACATACCCGCCACCTGCCTATTTCTTCCAGATTAGCATCATGGGAACCAGTTATATCGGCGCCGTATGTGTCATAGAGGCTATTAACCATCTCATCAGTAAGCATGCCAATCTTTGCCGGAAGGAGGTACTGGGCTATGTACCGCGGTTCGTTCTGAATCAACCGCTTGTCCATTTCCTGAAGTAAGTGGTCCATAAATGGGTAATAGACGGACACCTTCCAATAGTCTGAAGGATTCCCGGCAGGATGGTAGGCCCTGTGCTGCTGTCTTCCAACGCGGCGTGGTATACGAGGTTCAATGTCAACTTGTCGGGCCATATCCACGGCAGTGTCGTAAAGTACGTCCCACACCATATCATCCCCTCGCTCGCTACGAAGTCTTGACATAACAACCTTAGATTCCGATATTGCCTCGAGTAAGTCGCAGTCAACTGCCTGAAAAACAAATTCATTTGAACAAATATTAAATTCTATAATTGTATTGTTTGCTGCCAGTAGATCTACAAAATAGTAATGTACAGACAGGTACACTTTCTTATAACTGATAATAAATATGTCGGTTTATTTCGATTTTCTTTTAAAAAATAAAGCGCTATGAATGTATATCATAATTATGTTGGTCATTACATTTTTTGTATACGTTCGCATGTGAACAAGAGAAAGTTCAATTCCCACTCGTGACTCGCACTTAACTATCAATAGTTTTATAATCATTTAAAAAACGTAAATTTGCTTAAACTCAGATGGTGACGTTATCAAACGTCTGTTACAAGAAACGTTCGGTGTTACCAAAGAAAATATTTAATTAGCGTCCAGACTACAGTACTGAAACTCAGGAAAGCAACATTATTTGCGGTTCCGGTTCGGTTTCGGTGCATTTCATACATCATAACTAGAGTAGAAAACATTGTGAAAAACGAAGCCATTTCCCACAATGTTTTCAAAAGCTTATTTACTTGAATAGTTGATTCTTTGGTAGTTTGAAACCGTTCTGCGTTCATTTATTTTGCGATCGCGGTGCATTCCGGTTACGGTTTCGGTTCATATGTTGCTTTCCTGAGTTTCAGTACTGTACGTAAATACCTGAAGATAGTTTGTCAGTGCAACAGTTCCACTCAGAATATGTTCCGCAGCAACTAGGGCGACTATAAACTCGAATCGAAGTATGCCAGCGAGGTGTAGACCGGCTTTCTCAGCATTGTTGTCATGGAGGACTTCTAGCGCTTGGACGACGACCGGAAATGACGTCTTGAAAGTATACAATGCATCGGCTCTGCTTGACCATCGCGTTTCACACAGAGTCCTTAACTTTGACCGTCCATCCATTGACCCTTTAGTGTTCTGGTCTCTTTCTAACGCATTGTAGTATGCCTCTAGTCGCTTAGCAGATTAGTCAAAAGCAAACGCTATGTCCTGCACTGTGCCCTTCATTGTTCGCACTGCCGGTATGTTACTGCTATGTACTAGTGCCAGATTTAAGGAATGTGCCTTGCAGTGAATGTAGTTTGCGAGTGGTGCGACCTGACGAATCCTAGCCTGAACCCCGCTAAACTTGCCACTCATGTTGGATGCTCCATCATAACACTGTGCTCTCAGGTAATTAATGTCAAGTCCATGTTTCTCTATTTCATTCAAAATCATTTGGGATAAGTGTTCCCCCTTTACGCTATCCGCTTTAACAAATCCAACAAACTCTTCTCGGACAGTAGGTTTCTCCCCTGATTCATCAACAAATCTTAAGCATATTGATAATTGTTCTTTTGTCGACTTATCAGTCGCCTCGTCAGCCATTATACCAAAGTATTTAGCAGCTAAACAATCTTGAATAATTTTGTCAATTATTGTATTGGAACACAGCTCAATCAATTCATTTTGTATCTTGGGTGAGGTGTACTTTGTACCTACTCCCTCTGACGCTAGATGTTCCGACAAAACTGCATCTGTAGTCGCGAAAGAATTCAAGATTGCCATAAAATTACTTCTATTTTCGGTGTGACCGCGGAGAGGAATGTTCTGTCTTCCACATAGAAGTACCACTTCTATTATTCTGCTGATGATATGCCGGTTATTCTCAACTTGTTTTGCGTGGCTTTTGGACAACAAACTCATAACAGATTGAGATTTATTTGACCTAACACTTAAAAAGTTCTCCCCTAAAGTTACACAGCCATGGTGTGCGCTGCCACTGGATTCGTGACGTTTCACATAGACAGCGAGATTTTTCCAATCAGTGAATGGATTGATGAATGCTTTCTCTTTTGACTCTTTTTTACCAAAGATGAAGCAGTAGCAGCAGTATACAGCATTGTCTGATACAGAATAACGTAACCAGTCATGTTCAACCAACCAAGAGGGTGACAACTTTCTCTGTTTATTACCTATTTCTCTGAAAAAAAAAAGTTTTCTTGAAACAAAATCGTCATAATATCTACTTTTTGTATGAATGTGTGATAAACGTTTAAAAAAAAAATAAAATTGGCGGGAGCGAGATTCGAACCTACAACTTCTAGATCTGAAGACCTGTATGCTAACCACTAGACCACAGCGGCATATGAAATACGGATAGGTAAAACTAAAGTCTATTCAAGGACAATATTTCGTAAAGATATATATACTTTTACTTTTCTAAAGTTAATCAATTTCATTTTATATCTACTTTTTACTTTAATAGTTATTCTGACAAAACTACCACAAGAGTCGATCTATATAAGTGTATCAAACGTATTTTTGCAACAAATAAAATTTGCTGACAAGTTTAAAACGGAACAGTCACAGTGGGTGGGTGTGGTAGGCCTACATAGTCCAAGGACAAAATGCATTAGGCAAATAAATCATAGTGTAAATTGATACCTTGTTGGGAACTTGTATAAGTGACAGTCATTCCAGGATCCTTTTAGGATGTTCTCTTTAATACTGTCGTCCGGATCGGTAACAAAAGTTAAATCGGGATACGAAGGTCCATGCTTAATGCTTAGTTCGGTCGTGGAAGCCGAACTAATGGAACAAGAGGGGGTACTAATAGCATTTGAGTCAGAACAGACCTGTTCACTTGTATCACTACCTTTAAAATACTCGTTTATCTTTTTAAACATTTTCCTCTATTTTTATTTGTTTTAAATTTCGCGGCTAAAGAACTATTGCCGATATCATAAAAACGCTCGTAAAAATAAAGCGTCTATCGCATCGAAACATGGTTAAACACCACTAGGCTCTTTTCTCTTTTTATTAACATCAGTATATTCACGACTCTAGGCCTACACATATTAAAGTGGGCCTACACATCATTTTAAGAACGATACCCGAGATCCTAAATGATACAGTTTGAACCCATATTTGTCATAAATGGCCTGTGCTTAACTATACTTGGCGAAATGATGTGTAGGCCCGGGCCTAATGGCCTAGCGGCAGTTACGCTACTGTATACAGCTATTAGCGTAGAGTTTTTCTCTCTGTATTATCAATTCATCAACTTAACAGTATAGGTCTACATGCTTCATTTAGCTGTGAAAAGTCTAGCTCATGATTTACGTTGTACGGTTGTATATTCTCTGGGAGGCTAAGGGATGTTAGCTGATACTAAAATGTGATATTGTTCAGACCATGCTTCTGTCCAGAGATCCAAGATCTCTATGTTATATATGTCTGCCCTTTTTTATAGATCATACTGCTGGCTAGCTCTTATGGTGTGTACCTACTATACTACCATAAGAGCCATGATTCTCACGTCTAACTGCTATTCAAAGATCCAAAATCTTTGTCTGTTTGTCTGTCTGTCTGTCTGTTATTCTCACATCACCCTCTCTCGAGGTTTATATGCATTTGCTAGTCAGTGCCCTAACTCTAGACAAAATAGTAAAACATTTCTGAAAAACAGGTGAAGGTGAAATAAAGATAAAATAATTAAATATGAAAAGTCTGATGAAAACAAATTGATTTCATATATATGTTTTCTGGGGTTGGTCGACCAAAAACCACGAGTTCGATCCAGACAACCCCAGAATCCACCATGCGCCGCACAAGGTGCTGAAATAAGCTGATCCAGAGCTATATTCCAGGATTTTTTGATAGTTATCAAAATTACACCCAAAATCAACAAAAATAGTCTGATTCTGCGTTTTTTGTAATCTTTATAATTATAAAATGTTTGTCTAATACAAAACAAAAATTGTTGATTTGTTATAAAAATTACACCCAAATCAACGAATAAACACGAATATAATAAAATATGATTTTTCTTTTATAAATTTTTATGGTTTTACTACTTCCCAGTATCTATGTTTTAATCTAACTATATGAGCACCACAACAAACACATATTTGATATTTTGCACTTGTACCTTTTTTACATTTTAGACATGGTAAAACTTTACTTTGCTTTACTCTAAATTTATGTAAACTGCAATAGTTTGAATTTTTTGTTGTTTTATTTTTACAAGGCTCGTGACATCCAACTTTGAGAAATTGACAAATGTTTTAAATTTCTTAGTGTTTTCCATTTTCTTTTTCTTTTTTGTAATAAATATTTTTTATACTAAGAAAAAAAAAAAAAATAATATATATTACAAAAATGAGTACCGAAGACGTGAAATACATTTTTACAATTACATCGAGATGGAATAATTAATAATGATCAGCTTAGAAAGGCGTTAGATGCTCTTAAAGAAGTTCCAAAGGAAACTCTAAAAGAGGTTAATTCTCAAACATTAGACAATTTACGCAAGAGACGACGTGCTAAAAAACAACGTAACAAAGAAAAGCAGAAATATGTTAAATTAAAAGAAAATGTTATAAATGAACCGAAACAAGTTTTTAAAGATGAAAAATCTAAAGAAAGTATTCCAGAATTAAAACTGGTTGAAAATCCAAAATGTGGCTATTTCAAAGCATACGAGATATCTGTCGAGGGATACAAAGACCCTCAAAAAGTATTCCATGATAAGAAATCTATTATGACAAAACAAATCAACAAAGAGCTTGCAAACAAAATAGAAGAAGGATTATATTTTCAATTAGGTCTCACTATAAATCTATTCAAAGATGATGGTGCTACCAAAAAATACATTACAGCAGTATTACGCAGCGAACAAAATGCAATCTTAAACTCTGAAAAAATAAATGAGTTTTACGATGAATCATCTGCTTATATACAAGAGGGCCTTGAAAGATTTACAGACACAGCATCAGGATTGGAAATTGATCACTGTGTTAAGTTTTACTTGAATATTGCAAAGTATACGCCATTAAAAGGTTCTTCATATATTCCTCTGCCCAAAGCATTAGCTAACAAGAAAGCAATAATAAACGTAAAAAACAATGATGATAAATGTTTGTTTCATGCAATAAATTCTGCTCTAAATCCAGCTGCAGATCACACTGACAGATTATCAAAGTATCCTGATATATCGTTCTTGAAAAAAGATGGTATTGACTTTCCCACTCCAATTTCTCAAATATCCAAAGTACAAAAACAAAACAACCTTGCTTTAAATGTTTTCGGGTATGTCATGAAAGGAAAAAATAAAAAGATAATCATTTTTCCATATACAATATCAGAACAACCAAAAGATATCGAGCGAATTAATCTGCTCTTAATATCTGAAGACACTGAAGTTGAAGAAGATGATTCAGAAAATGAAGATGATTCAGAGAATGAAAATGAGAATGAAGAAGGAATTATAGATGACAACTATAACCCTGATGATTATCCTGATGAATCAAAGAAATTAACAACAACAAAATATCACTATTGCTGGATTAAAAATCTAAATAGACTACTCTATGACCAAAACAAACACCATGGTCAAACTTACTTCTGTGATCGTTGTCTTCACGGCTTTTCTGGGAAAGAACTACTCACGAAACACAAAGAATACTGTGAAGGTATCAACAAAAATTCTTGCAAAATAGAAATGCCGCAAGAAGGTAAAAATAACATACAATTTAAAAATCATCAAAATCAAATGCCTGTGCCTTATGTAATATATGCTGATTTTGAAAGTATAATAAAACCAAAATTAATTAAATTTGGAAATAAGTCTGAAATCACAAATGTACATAAAGCGTGTGTATTTGGATACGAAGTTGTTAGATATGATGGTAAAGTTGAAGAACCTGTTATTTACAGAGGATGACACAACAAAATGAGGAAGATCATGAAAAAGCAACACAATGTTGGATATGCGAGAATGAAATAGGTAGGAAATGTGGTAAAAACGGCAAAGTAAGAGACCACTGTCATTTCACAGGTGAATACAGAGGTGCAGCACACAAGAACTGCAACCTAAACTGAAAATAAAAAAAGATAAAACAATCATCCCTGTTGTATTTCATAACCTCAAAGGATATGATAGTCATCTCATCATGCAAAAAATACATACAATGTCAAGTAATATTACATGCATCCCAAACAACGCTGAAAAATATATATCATTTAGCGTCGGACAACTCAGATTTTTTGATAGCTTTCAATTTATGGCTTCGTCCCTGGAAAAATTGGTTGATGCAACAGACAAATCTGATTTCAAAATTACTAAAAATCAGTTTGGGGAACAAACAAAATTACTTCTGCGAAAAGGTGTTTATCCATATGAATACACGGACAGTGTGGAAAGATTTAAGGAAACGCAATTGCCACCTATAGAATGTTTTTACAGCAAACTAACCGATGAAAGTATAAGTCCCGAAGATTACGAATATGCTCAAAAAATATGGAAAGAGTTTAACTGTAAAACTCTTGGAGACTATCATGATTTATATCTAAAAACTGATGTAACTCTGATAGCAGATGTATTCCAAACTTTTAGAAAAACATGTATGAATGCATACAAGCTTGATGCTTTACATTACTATACAGCACCAGGATTATCTTGGGATGCTTTACTTAAACATTCAAAAATAGAATTAGAACTTTTTACAGACATTGACATGCACTTATTTACAGAAAAAGGTATGCGCGGAGAAATAAGTATGGTATCAAAACGATATGCAAAAGCAAACAATCCACATGTAGCTGATTATAATCCTAACGAGGAAAATAACTACTTAATGAATCTTGATGCAAATAACCTTTATGGATGGGCAATGAGTCAGCCACTTCCATATTCTGGCTTTAAGTGGTTAACAAAAGGTAAAACGGGATTAGGATTTAAACCCCTCAAACCTGGCAAAGGACAAATACTTGAAGTTGATTTGGAATATCCTAAATAACTCCATGAAGCTCACAATGATTATCCACTAAAGATTAGCAGTGAAAAAAAAATGGTTGTCTGAATACCAGACAGATCTGTTGGAAAATAGTGGCATGATAAATATAGAACAACTAGTTCCTAATCTTATGGACAAAGAAAAATATGTGTTACATCAAAAAACCTGCAACTGTATTTAAATTTGGGCATGAAACTGAAGAAAATACACAGAGTATTAGAATTTGATGAAAAACCATGGATGGCATCATACATAAATCTAAACACAGAACTTAGAAAAAAATCTAAATCAACCCTTGAAAAAGATTTTTTCAAACTTATGAACAACTCCGTGTTTGGCAAGATAATGGAAAATGTACGCAAGCGGACTGATATAAGACTAGTCAGAACTGACGGCTCTGAAAATGAAAGAATAAGAAAAATACTAGCCAAACCCAACTGTAACAGACGTATACATTTTTCAGATGAATTGTCAGCATTACATGTAAATAAAACAAAATTAACATTAAACAAACCAATCTATGTTGGGATGGCAGTATTGGACTTATCAAAGTACATGATGTATGACTGGTACTATAATACCCTAAAGAAAAGATACGAGGATACATGTACTTTATTATACACAAACACTGACAGCTTGCTGGTAGACATCAAAACAGAAGATGTATACAAAGACATGGCTGAAATGAAAGATGAGTATGATTTGAGTGATTATCCACAAAACCATCCACTGCACGATGATACAAATAAAAAAGTAGTAGACAAGATGAAAGATGAGTGTGCTGGTGTTCCTATAGTTGAGTATGTTGGATTGAGACCCAAACTATATTCTATTTTGAGAGCGGATGAGCAGATTATTAAGAAAGCAAAGGGAGTAAAAAAATATGTAATCCAAAAACATATCAACTTTGAGAACTACAAGGATGCATTGTTTAACAAGAAAAAATACGAGCATGACATGAATGTGATACGCTCAATAAAGCATGAGATATATGGTATAACAGTAAACAAAGTAACACTGTCACCATTTGACAATAAACGATACATTCGACAATGCGGGATTAAAACTGATGCATATGGTCACAAACCACTATTGTTTTGGGGCTGCTGATTGGCTGAAAAAAGTATAGGGTGTATTAGGGTATATCTTTTTCGAAAGAGCTATTTTCTGATTGGGTAGGGCCAAAAGGCTATAATGTAACCCTATGTAAAATGCAATAGTGGTATATGACCTAAAGCTAGATTCTGCATGGGGTAAAAGTGAAAGTAGACATACTTTTTTTCTAACACACTGATTTGAAAGTGTGAGAAATGTTGAATTATGTTGTATTTTGACTTTTCTTGTAACCTTTTTAATGATTTTTAAATATTTGAAAGTTTTATGATGCAATATAGGTAATTTAAATTATTTTATTAGTGTTGTGGACACAAAATTAGCCATACCTGACACCTGGTATACACAATTGGCCTGTAATGCACCTATTTGACACAATTAAAGGTATATCTAGTAAGTTTTATTAATTTCTGAGGGCTTTGCATACATTTTTGGGCAAAAATGTCAGAAAGCGACAAGCTGCGTCTGTCTGCTAAGAAGTCGAAAAGGCGCTTATGTCTGTTTTGAAAAAAATGTTGAGGTAAACTCTGACTCTGAGTTCATCGTGTCTTTACGGTTAGTGTTGATATGCAAATATTTTATGCGGTTTAATACATTTTACAAATTAAATAGTTTAGTTGGCAAAAAATATGACATTTTCCATTTTTTTTTAAAGTTTTATTCTGCCCCACCCCCTTAATTTTAATGAATTTTCATGGATCTGTACTGTCAACAGTGCTTTTTGGCTGCATGGTTGCATGAAAATGACCTGTAAAGGTGGCACAAACAATATCTATTAAAAAAATACATTAAATTGTACAGTTACATGCAATCTTGTGTAATGAGCATATTGTAAAACATGGCATGGCCTTAAAAATGGAGTTGGGGAGGATATTCTCAGAATTATATTTTGTCATTTTTAAAGTGAAAAGTTGCATTTTCTTGATGGTTTCACATATGGAAACTGCTGCATAATGTTAATTAATCCATTTGAAGGCAGATTTTGAATATATACAAAAACCGTGGCATTTTTATGGTAAAATCTGCTATTTTGAGCCCTGAAAATCACAAATATCATTTTTCAGTAGAAATGATTTTGAAAAGAGCTTCAACTGGTTGAAAATCACATGTTATTGATGAAATCAATTCTAAATCAAGTTATTTGAAACAAAAGATTGGAACGGTTGTCGAGATATGGCATTTTGAAGATTTTGGATTTACGCGTAAAAATCGCATGAATTTGACATCAGCCAAAGCCCTTTAAAGCTCTCATATTTTGTAAAAAAAGTATTTTTTTCTAAAAACAAAAGACACCATTTTCCTCAGAATGCATGTATGAAACAATTTAGCCAGAAAAAACAAACTTCAGTTAGGTTTGAATGTCTATTTAGGTCACATACCACTATTGTTTTGGGGCTGCTGATTGGCGGAAAAAAGTATAGGGTGTATTAGTGTATATCTTTTTCGAAAGAGCTATTTTCTGATTGGGTAGAATTGCCTTAATCATAACTGGTGTACATAAAATGTCAAAATAATATGTGTAGGTGATAAAAACAACAACAACTGTATTTGTTCTTGCATCTGGGCTATTTTATTGAGAAAATTGCAGGTATAGTAAATTGTCAGAAATTCACATTTATTTGCTGCGAGCCCGACGGTCAGCACCTTCATCAAACCGAAAGTAGGTGAAAGCATTACAAAAACCCCAATTATGTTCACTTTTTTAAGTGTGTCTAGGATAGTTCTTGAAAATAAAGTAGCCTAAAAGGTTCCCTTGGGTATGTAAAATGTGTTTTAGGGCCAAAAGGCTATAATGTAACCCTATGTAAAATGCAATAGTGGTATATGACCATATGGGTTTTATAAAAACTTATAAAGACATACGCTTTTGGGTATCAGCTGGAACAATAAGTAGTTATTTTTTGACAAATCCTCTCTCTGGCGCTGGTGCTTTCAAATAATATACTCTTCATACCTTGCGTTATCATATAACTATCAATCCTGTGAATATTTACACTCCACATTGGATCAGTTGCTCTGCGTCTTCCACCCTCTTGTTCCCCGGGTTGATATAAATATCTTACACTGGCATTCATACAGATAGGATCTTCTTTTAATGTTTTTGTTTCAACAGGAGGGGGATTTTTTGTCTCCATATTTATTGCTTTGACAACTTCTGGTAATCTTTTTACCCATTCTCTATTGCGTTTTTGCGAATCTATTTCCTTAGCATACTGATACCCAAACAATCTTTCGGCTAATGTTCTGTTAAATCTTTCCACTATAGCTTGGTCTCTGTGTATCTCTGTTCTACCTCGTCTGATATTTACATTGTGTTTTGCCATCAACTGCGATACTGCACCCATAAATTCTCTGCCTGTGTCCACTTGTAATAACTTTGGATATTTCAAATGCCGACTGTATATTTCTTTCAAATGCTTTAGCAACTTCTTTACTATCCTTGGAAGTCAGTGGCTCTGCTTCTTTGTATCTACTCGCAATATCAACCACAGTCAACGCATACTTATATGTCTTGCGACCACGACCAAAGCCAAAAGTATCATGCGGCAGGAATAACAAATCAGCTTGATGCACCTCCATTCTTAGTGGAAACATCAAGCCTGGGCCTAACTACTTTCTTTGGTGCGGGTAAATAAATCTGCCACATAGCTTGTTTTTTTAAAAATTCTAATGCCTTTTTTTCACTGACAGCAGCCTCTTTTGCTAATTTTTTAACTGCCGAGTAACCTCTCCAAAATCCTTTCGGGCTGTAATAAATCTTTTCCATTTTTTTCTACTAAAGATTAAAATTTATATAACTATAAAGAAAAAAATGGAACAAATCACAACGGCACAATTTGATGAACAGCTTCAAGAGCAAAATCAATATAGCACAAAGAAATGGACAGACTTGGAACATAATAAAATATACACTGTTACAGAAACGAAAATACTGGATGTTGGGTATGGGCCATCCATGGTATTGACATTATTAGATAACGGTGAAGTATGGGCACCTGGTCATCTCAAAGATAAAACAGAAAAAAGAAATGCTGAACTACCATATTATATTCGACCACTTGAATTGAAAACATGTATTGGCAACAAAATCAATAAGTATCATGCATATGACTTAGTCTTTCCAAAGAAAGAACAACAAAAATAAGTATCATGCATATAACTTAGTCTTTCCAAAGATCATTTCAAAGTAATTTTTTTTTTTATTTTTTTTATAAAATCAATTTATACGCCACAACCCAGTTGCAGCCATGCCCACCACAATAAACATAATCTCTCTATTCTGTGATCCGGAGATGGTTTTATAGAAATCACTCAACTTAGGCTCCGGTTCCGAATACAACTGGTTACCAGTTATGTAATAATACTGTTTCATAGCATGGTCGACATTATCAAAAGTCTGCTCTGCATGATGCTCTTTCTGCAGTTGCTCATTAATAAAATCTAATCTCTCTGTTCTTTTTTATTCCACGCCGCTTATGCTGCTTCCAATTGTTCTACGGCTTTGTCATGCCTTTGTCTTTCCTCATCTGAATGACTTCCCATTTTTGAAAACAGATAATTTGAACCGCTAAACGCCAATGCGTTTGTTAATGCGCCACCTATCATCATTGCTACTGCACTTGCCATTTTTTATATAGTATTTTTCTTTTTAAATTACTTCATAATATCCGCAGGAATAATTTTTTTCTTAATCAACATATCCTTCGTAGCTATTGCTAACAGTATATCTATGGACAGCATCCCAACATCTCCCATATTAAAATCCACTTTAAGTGCTGTATGTCTGTACCCAAATATTGACGGCTACCACCGCCAGCCACTATGGCTGATAATCTTTCTTTTTTGTGTCTTGTTGGTTTGATTCATCTGTGGAACTTTCCGTGGAACCTTCCGGTAAATATAAAATACAAAACAACCAGCTGCAATATTCACCAAGCAACTAGTAATTGTTAGTATTGTTAATAGCATTGTTATTAACATTGCTATTTTTTTATTAGCATTGTTAATTTTTTATTAGCATTGCTATTAGCATTGCTACTTTGCTATGAGCATTGCTATTAGCATTACTATATTCCCCGATATTTTCATTATATTTTCATGCTAGTATTGCTATTAACATTGCTACTTTGCTGTTAGTATTACTATTAGCAACAGTTAGAAAAAAATAGCATTGCTAACAGCAATGCGTAATTATTAAACCCAATAGCCAGTTGGTTGGTCGGTCCTCAAAATTAACTTGGAATATTTAGTCTTTGCTAAAGCTTTTCTTATTCTAGTTCTCTCCTCCAGCGTCGGAATAACATCATTCTCTCTCAAACAATTTTCATAACTATCTCTGTCCTTGGTGTAAAACATACACAACCATTTTGCTTGCTCCCTCAAATCTTTCAATACAGAATTATATCTCTGTAAAATGACCCACACGGATTGTTTAGCGTGACGACCAGAGAATGCCAACTCTGATAACATATCCTTTTTCTTTGTTAATTCTTTTGTGGCAGAGCAATCATCAGTGATGTATAATGTGGGCTTGCCAGCATATTGTTTGAAAAATAAACGCAACAGTTCTTGTAGCATTTCTTTACCGTTGCTCACGGGATTGACAATTGTTATTTTTTATCTCTCGGGTGTCTTACATCTTCTATCCAGGGTCTATTTTTATAAGCCTCGTTCCACTCTATGGTTGGACACAATATAATTATATGTTCAAAAACTCCAATATACTCTTGTTCAAGTATGTCAAGAACAAACTCTGTTTTACCGCTGTCTGGCCACAGATAATGGCACTGTGTGGATATTTAGGATATTTTTATTTGAACAAACTAGTATCGTACTTCTTTGAATCTTACATCTTTGAAATTGATTCCTGCATCTTGTATTATATATATCAAAATATTTAAAGGTTTATCTTCTTCTGCTTTTTTATTTATTAGTATCGTTATGCCTTCACTGCCGTTTTCTATTTTTCTTCCACTGCCGTGTAATAAATTGTCATCACATGTTCTAAGGTCAAGCCACAAAGCATATGATTTTGTTAGATAGGTCTTAAGAGAATCATTGGTAAGACAAAAGTCCCTCGCCACTTTGTCTGTCTCTTTGTTTCTTTTTGATGTTAGGGCAAAATGTTTGTTGATTTCATCCCATTGTTGATATGCCTTCATGCCCTGGCTTTACAACTGATCTGGTACACCCTCTATTGTCATTTCAACCTTTTCAATCTTTGGGTTGTAAAATAATTCAGTGTCTGTTCTTTCTGGGTCTTCAAACAGCATTAAAATACCTTTCATGCTCAGTGCTGGTACATTAATGTTGATATTCCAAAGGGTATCAGATTTTTTTTGCTTTTATTTTTCTATGTCGCAAGATAAGATCATACATAAATAACATCTTACCATTGCTTTGCTGTCTTATTCAACATCACTAACCATATCAAATTCCAAGCAAATATTTTTTATTACATAAGATGCATTAACATCACTGCTTTTGATAACTTTGTTATAATCATTAAACGTTAATTCATATTCTAACCTATCACCAAGCCCCGCCTGATAAAATGGCATATGACTTTCTAACATTTCAAAGTCCAGTGGAATACAAAATCTATTTCCATAAGCTGCTGCTACAGCTTCATCATCAGCGTCTGAGGAAGCATCATTTGCACCAATTCTATGTGTTATCATGTTTGCCTCACTAACACCTTGGTAATACATGTTTAATCGTTCGGTGGTGCATTTCCATAAATCTACATAACAATGATATATATCACTGTCGTCTATTGACATGACTTCATTGCCACTTATTCTTATTGTCATTTTTTCACAATTGCTCTACCCAGATTTTTGTATATAGTAGCGTTGGCGTCTGTACTTTTAAGTTCTATTTCAAAGGCAAGACGAGCAGTACGTGGAACTATCACATCATTAGTACTTAGATTGGGAAATCTCACAAGCAGTTGCTGGTTTTGGTATTTTGTTGATGGATTATTAGTTATTACTACACTTGTGCGGATGCCCTTGGCACCATGAGGTTCTCTTAGTTTTCTATAAGGGTTGAGTTTGTTTCCGTATGCAGACATTGTTTTTATTTTTAAATATATTTTGTAAAATTAAATAAAATAAACAATGGCTGAGTTTGACAATCCTACGTTTGATCCAGATATGGATAAATATTATGATTTTGGTGATGATGATGCACCGATGGTACCAAATGAGCCTGTTCAAAGAAGTCTTCTTAATCAAAGTGTCCATCTTGCTGACCTTCGAGGGGAGGTGAAAGAATCCCAACTTGAAGCACACAAGAAAAATCTCATAAAATCCTTTCATGATGAAATAGGAATACGATATAAAATGGCACCGGACAAGATAGATTATGACCAGTTTAAAGTATCAGATGATGCTAAAACATTATACTGGGTTGTTGGTGATAAAGAAATAAGAATAACTGCCAAGCAAGGTGGTGCAACATTTCTTTCCCTTGGTTCTTTGGTGATTGAATATAACAAGCTTATTGGCCCTGGGGGGACAAGGGCAGTAAGACAATTTTTGAATTTGCCAGAATATAACAGTAAAACAAAAATATCACAGAGAGCTCGGCAAGCGTTGGAAAGCACAAGAGATACCATCGCAAAAGCAGAAACAAATATACCAATGCAAACTTTTTCAACAACTAAAGATGTACAAAATACATTAGATGCTACACATATAATTGAGAGTGATTTGAGTAATATAATAGATGAAACTAATCTTAAAACTGCTGTTCAACCAGAAGATCTAACACTGCGAGAGATACGAGGTTTAGATAAGGTATTGCAAAGCTTCCGTGGAGAACTTACTAATAATCTCTCAAAGCTCACTGCGCTTGACAAAGACCTAACGAAACAACAACAAAAATTAGAACAAGCTAAGACTAATGATGATGAATTTCAGATAAAAAGAATTAGCGATCGCATCAAAGACCTTGAAGATGAAAAAAGTGCACGACTTGAAGCGGCGAGTAAAAACAAAGAAGCATTACGCAGTCAAATAAACAGGATAAAAGAAACTATAAATAAGGTGTTAAAAGAAGACACAACTCTTTGTGAGAGTATCAAAACCTTGTTTAGGGAGCAAGGTATTACTATTGTTAGTATTTTGACTGCGTTTGTTATGATTACTGGGATTTTATTTGAGACCATTATTCCTACAACGGGTGGAGGAACAACACCTGCACCTAAACCTGATCCATCAAGGGCAAAGGACTGGATAAAAAAACAACTAAATCATCTTGGTAAACTTCTCGCTAATTTAGCTGAAAAAGCTGCTGCAGCACTTCCAGGAGTTATTGGTGCAATAGTATCATGGCTTTTATCTGCAACAGGTAATGTTATTAATTGGCTTGGTAAAAATCTATGGGCTTTGCTTGTATTTGTTTCCGGGTTGTTGTATGTGGCAGCCAAAGAGTGGTTCAGTAAATCTCGTAAATAAGTAATGCAGCAAGACCTATTACTATAGTACCGACAATTATAGATGTTTTGTTATCTTCGTGTTCAATCGCTATTTTTTTATCTCCTGTTCCACGGGTGGATGCTCCACAGTTTTATGTATCAATGATTTATCAGTATGCACGTCTTGAATATGTTGTGTTGGCGGTACTGGTTTTACATTCACATCATTATTTAATCCTAAGGCTTGCGCATCGGTTGCTATTACAAATTTCATTATTGTAGTCTTGTATTGTTCCGATTCTTAATTCCATGTCACTCGGAGACATGTACAATCCACTTCCATATACACAATTTACTTTACTTCTCGCATATTTTAGAGAGTTTTCATATCTTGAAATTTGACTGCGTAAGTCAATGGGGCTGTTTATTGCGTCCTCTACATTTGCCAGAAATTGTTTCTGGGCATCAAATGCCGTTCCAGTTCCAAGTATATCTGTTCTTGTTTGTGATTGTGAGCCAAGGATT
Organism: Cyrtodaria siliqua; assembly: GCA_037043455.1. Taxonomy (NCBI): domain Eukaryota; kingdom Metazoa; phylum Mollusca; class Bivalvia; order Adapedonta; family Hiatellidae; genus Cyrtodaria; species Cyrtodaria siliqua. Next base: position 22,347 of record JAWPHD010007649.1, read on the forward strand.
GTCCAGCAGTATGTTCTTATGCTGTCATTGATTCTTTCTACTCCTGCTCTTGTAAATCCCACAGAATTATCTAGTATGAAAGTAGACCAGCTGTTGTCTGCTTCAGGTCCTTGTGCAGTGTAATCAATGTGGTATTGTGTGTCACTTTTATAGTTCGTGAAACTCATCGTTTTGTTGTCGTATATAGAATTTAAAGAATGATAACCACTATTTGTCCAGTAATTATAAATTGTTCCGAGACCACCATTATAGCTTTGTTTCTGTCTCCAGTCCGAATTTAAGTCAACGTTAAACTCCTTGCATATTCTCGCGAATGCGTTCCGGTTATATGTGTTATTAAACGCATTCCAATTTGAGTCTTGCGGCATTGCTACACCCATCTCAAATAATATTCTTCTAACTTGGTAATAAGCATGAAATCGAAATAACGAACATTCAGCTTTCAGATGATTGTTGAAAGCAATGCCACACCCAGTTGTCGCACACCAAATAGCAAAATTCAACTGGTTCTGCCAAAATGACATCCAATCTGTTCCCCAGCGTTGGACTATAGAATCTGATTTGACATATGGGAGTTTGTATTTTTCAAAGACATTGGAAAATGATGCTTTAAAGCCTTTACCGTCTGATGTAATCACTATGTTTTGATTTATTATATCTATCACTTTCTTGCTGAAAGTACTTGAATAGTGAGCATCTGCACTATATTTGAATTCTTTAGAAATCATTTTTATTTGTATTTTTATATATATTTAAAAAAAATGTTTCACACAATTTCAAACATAGACAACTCTATTAATTTACAACAGTATATCGATAATATAGATGGAGATAAGCGCGTTGGATTAAAGAGTTTTACATAAACTATCGGTTGGTATAATATTAATCATGAAGTCATAAAAACACCAGACCATAGTATGATACGTATCATATACAAGATGGACACTATAACTTTCAACAGTTGGCAGATATATTTGAAGGGCTGAATATTACCCTAACCGTTGATGTGCATAATGGAATAGCCTCTTTAGAAACGCCAACAGTAACACGATTATCAAGCGGTCTTTCAAAAATGCTGGGATTCAGGGGCAATAATATTGGAAAACAATCAATTGATTTAGCTCCTTATTAACAGCTATATGTTCATCTGGAACAAGTTAATACGAGTAGTAATTATTTTAATGTTGTGCCGAGCACTATTATAGAAGTTATGCCTGTGGTAAATAAGCAGTATGGAGATATTGTATATAAATGTTTTTATCCTGAATATCGCTTTCAAATGGTACAATTACTGAATTGACAATAGAAGTCAGAGACGAGCATGGCAACAAGATAGATAATCACGGTTTACCTATGATTTGCGTTTTAGAAATTATTTAAAAATATATTTTTATAAAAAACAAACAAAAAAACAATGAGTATATTTGGAGCAACATACCTGAGAAAACAGAAGACTTTAACCAATCATGTTTTAGATTTACATAGGCGAGTTGTGTCTATTGTTAACCAATTCAACCATTTGAGAGATAGAGTTGATAATCTTAAATATGGGATTATTACAATATTTGCGGAGGCTAAGGGTGCACTTACATTGGGTAAAGTATTCTCATTTGGTAATGGTGGAAGAGAAACAAATGTGGGGTATGTAATGACACGCCGTGGACGGATTATGGGAATAGGTTTAGCAAGTGAACGAATAGTTGGTAATGTGTCTGTAGTGGTCTCTATCAATGGTGTTGAAGAACCAAATTATGGTATAATGCTTCACACCACCCCACGCAAACACGATAACTTTGATAGAACTTTAGATACACTCAAGAGATATGAAAACGCAACACGGGAATTTCCGCTATATATTGTATATACTGCACACTTAATTCCACATAATATTCCAAAGAAATCCCAAGATGTTTTGTAAAAAAATAAGTTGCAGTTTATTAGAGAAATGACACAACTGAGATGTTGTAGACGTTTTAATCACACTACACCTTTTAACAAGAACTTCATAAATGTTGAAGTTGCTCTTTGAAAAACTGAGCTAGATCAGTACTGTATTTAACGTAAAGAGTTTGCAAAATTTTGCATCCTAAGTTTGCTCACATGCTCGAGCCAAACGCGTACTCTGTCAATAATGAAACTTTGAAGGAATATTAATATCTGTGTTATGTGTTGTTTTAGTCTTTTTTCCAAAAGGAAAGGTCTAACGTAGCCATGTACCATTTGATTAACAGCAGCATATTACACATACAATATATAGCGGAAATGCCCGTGTTGCGTTTTCATATCTCTTGAGTGTATTAATGCTGGTTCTGTTATTAACTATGTATACAAGGTTGCAAACGATAACGCTGTGAATACGGTGGCGTCATTATTGATTGAATACTTTGGCGTCATTATTGATTGAATTAATTTAATTTTTTCTTATTTAAAAAAATGAAGCAACCGACAGCACAAAGTTTATATCCTGAGTTGCCAGTGGAAGACGGACAAAATTATAGATTACAAAAGATTTCAGAGATCGAACAGAAGTTAATCACAGAGCGAGACACACGCAAGTCTCTTTATAAAAAATATAAACGTGGTATTAATATCACAGATAGAATTGACACTACCTTAATATCTGCAGGTGTTATTATGGCTGAGATTGGATTTATTGTTCTAGTTTTGTTACCTTTGGAAATAGCAGCAATAGTATGTGGAGCTACAGGTGTTTGTATTAATTTTATCAGACGCAAGCTTAATGCAAAAGCTCAAAAACATCATGAAATAAAAACTTTGGCAGAGTCTAAGTTGAATAGCATAAACAATTTGATAGCAAAAGCATTGAGTGATGCTCAGATATCTGTGCAAGAGTTTAAGTTGGTTGTGGACGAGTTGGATAAATATTATACTAGTAGTTTGAAACAGGACATCAAACAAAAAAAACTTGAAATTAGTGAAGTTTAAAAAAAAGAACTAGTGGAGCAGGGAAGAAAGGAAGCAATGGCAACCTTACAAAAAAGTCTAAAAAGTGTGTGATTTATTGTTTTAGTAATGTGTTTGAGTATGATCCACCACCTTTGTAATCAAGCTAGGAGAATCAATACATATGAACTTTTTAAAAAAATATTATTTTATTATATTCGTGTTTATTCGTTGATTTGGGTGTAATTTTTATAACAAATCAACAATTTTTGTTTTGTATTAGACAAACATTTTATAATTATAAAGATTACAAAAAACGCAGAATCAGACTATTTTTGTTGATTTTGGGTGTAATTTTGATAACTAAATATAATACGAATAATGTCCCAATGTCCAGCTGCACGTGCAGGTACCTTCTCAACATTGTTAATATCTCACTTAATCAAACTATACTAAAGTAAAAAAGAAACGCAACTCGGGAATTTCCGCTATATAAGTTATATACTGCATACTTAGTTCCAAATGATATTCCAGAGAAATCCGAAGATGTTTTTAAGAAAAAAATGGTACTAGTTAGAGAAAGGACAAAACTGTGCTGTTGTAGACTTTTTAATCACATTTCACTTTGTAACACGGAATGTATAAATGTTGAAGTTACTTTTTGAAAATTTGAACCATTTTAGTACTGTAAAGAGAAAAGAGAATACAAAATTGTGTATCCGACGTTTGCTTACCTGCTTGTGCCAAACCCGTATTCTGTCAATAATGAAACTTTGAAGGGATAACATTTGGTGTGTTATGTGTTGTTTTAGTCTTTTTCCAAAAGATAGGGTCTAACGTTACCATGTACCATTCGACAGCAGCATATTAGACGTCCGATATATAGCGGAAACTACCGAGTTGCCTTTCTTTTTTCCAGTATATAATAAATATATATCTATGTTCCATAAATGTATGCGCATTTTCATTGACACTTTGTTCAAAAACGTTATAGATTGCTAAATGCCATCGTTTGCTCAGTTACAATGGAATGTATAGATACATTCCTTGTAACCAAGGCATTTATTAATGTTTTTATTAAATTGCAATAAACGTCAAGTTTCATCTATAACCACTTATGACTTCTCTACACTATATACAACCTTCTTATCATTTTTGGCCTGTAATAATATCAAAGCGTTTTTTACTAACGGCAGTTTAGACAATTACACTATGTGGACTTGCCAAGAAGTTTGTGAAGCACTCATCTTCCTATTATATACTATTTTCGTCAGGTATGGAATGACCGTTTATATACAAATTGTTGGTATCACTATGTGTACGAACTGTGCACCTCTTGTCGCAGATTTGTTTTTATATTGCTATGGAAGAGATTTCATGTTGAGTCTTTCACCAGATACCCAGGCAGATGTTACTGAAGCCTTTAATGACTCCTCTCGGTATCTGGATGACATATTGAACATTAACAACCCTTTATTTTCTATTATGGTTAATAATATATACCCTAAAGAACTTCAACTTAACAAAGCTAATATTTCTGATACTAACGCTTCTTTTCTCGATTTATATTTCTTCATTGAAAATGGTGAACTAATTAGCAAAATATATGACAGATGATTTTAATTTTGATATTGTTAATTATCCCCATTTAGATGGGGATGTTCCCCGAGCAACTTTTTAAGGGGTCTATGTGTCTCAGCTTATTCGTTTTGCTAGAGCTTGTACTCGAGTTGAGGACTTTAATATTCGTGATATTTGTATAACTAACAAGAAAAGTCATAGTATACAATATAGACTATGACGACGAGCGGCAATAAGAATGCAAATTGTAGAATATATTTGTTGTAATTCATTGCATTGGAATGACAGCACCATGTTTGGTTTGTTTGTGAAAAATTAATAGCAATGGCAGAGAACAAAATGGAAAAGCTAAATAAAGATAGAATGTTTCTTATTTGAAACTAAACGTCCAATGTTAGTGCTTTGCTATAACCAAGAAAGCGCTGTATTCGATATTTTTATATTAAGAAAAGACTGGAGGAGCTGGACAAAAAGGACCTTCGTTAAAACCGACAATTCGCTATAGCTGATTTCGGCTATAAATATGTATTCAGGCTATATGTATTATTTTGACTATAAATATGTTTTAATGCACAATTATACACACTCTGAATATTTATGAATAATTACAATTACATACGGTAATAATATGATGAATGACTATCAAATATACATATTGTTTTTAAGTTCATGCTGTACAAAAACAACATTACTGATGTTTAAGTTAATGTGGGTTCTTTCTAATATATTTAGCAATGTGTTATATGACCATGTATCAATAATTAATATGTCCGGCTATTGTCAACTTTGGAACTGCTGTTTATAAATAATAGTGAAGAGTTATCTAAAAATATATTACTCTTCTAGGTAGCATACATATATTATTTATGATTTAAATTACCCCTGTGGTAATCCGTAAAGTTGGATACGACGAATGTTTTTTTTTTAATATTTTGGCAGGTGCCGCTCCATGTTTATATATATATATTCAATTATCATCCTTCGTAAAAAAAAAAAAAAGAGAAAAATTCCGATTACACCAACCATGCTTCTTCTAAATACTACTATATTATCCTCTTTCTTCTTATATTTCCTTGAGTTTGGTAAGGAGGGTCTTGTACAAACCATGGTATCATCCAATAATGACATTTAAAATAATATCATATAATGTTAAGAGCATAGGCAACAAGAAAAAACGTAACGAAATTTTCCAGTGGAATAAGGATAGCAGAGCCGATATTTGTTTTTTACAAGAAACACATTTTAAAGAAAATTTGAAAGAATTATGGGAAAGTGAATGGGACGGAAAAACGTATTTTAGCGGTCAAAGCACAAATAGCGAGGGAATAGGTATATTATTCGATAAAAACTTAGACGTTAATATCTTAAATTCAACGGAAATAGTTAAAGGTAGGCTGTTTGCAATAGATATAAACATAAACGGAAAAGACATAACTTTAATAAATGTTTATGGATTGAATAACGATGACCCAGTTTTATTTAATAAAATAGAAACACACCTTCAACATAATGAGGATAAAAATGTTATTATAGGAGGCGATTTTAATTTAGTCTTAGACCAAACTATGGATAAAAAGAGGGGAAATATTGATACGCATAAAAAATGTCGCGCAAAACTATTACATATGATTGACTCGTATGAATTGAATGATGTATGGAGAATTTTTAACCCTACAAAACAAACATATATTTGGCATTCAAATGCACGACCGACAGTTTTCTGCCGACTAGATTATTTTTTAATCTCAAGCAATCTTATGAATTGCAATACTCGAGCAGACATTCGAAGTAGCTATAAATCTGATCACTCAATATCTAGCATTAATATACAACTGCAAGATACACCAAGGGGTCCTGGATACTTTAAACTGAACTCAAGTTTATTACTCGATAATGAATATCAAACAAAATTAAAACGTGGAATAAATGAAACTTTAGAATTTAATAAAGAGGCAAACCCAAACACTATATGGGAACTGGTTAAAGGTACTATCAGAAATAACACTATTCAATATGCAACAACAAAAAAGAAATTAGAGGATGAAAGCTGAAAACAAATTCAAAGTGAAATTGAAGATTTAGAACACAAATATTCAGAACTCAACGAAACCCAAATTTTAGAACAAATAAATACAAAACGAGAGGAATTAAATAAGTTTATGAAAAGAAGACAAATGGAATAAAAACTAGAATAAAGGCACAGTATTTAGAAAGTGGAGAAAAAAATGTTAAACTACTTATGAGTCTTGAAAAACACAGAGCAGAAAGAAAAGTAATGAACAGATTAAACATAGATGGACAAGTACTTACTGGTCAAAAAGATATATTAGATGCAGAACCTCAATATTTTGAAAACTTTTATCAAGAAAGGGAGCAAGTAAAACCGAATTTCAATTTTATTCAAAATAATTTTTGTAAATTATCAAATGAAGACAAATCTTACTGTGAAGGCATTATAACGGAAGAAGAATGTAAAACCGCAATAAAAGATATGAAAAATGGGAAAAGTCCGGCTTCAGATGGGATTTGTGTTGAGTTCTATAAATTATTTTGGTCTGAAATAAAATACAGTCTTATAAATACATTAAACTATTCGTTTGAAAACGGAAATTTTACGGAACTTCAGAAACAAGGTTTAATAAGCTTAATACCTAAAGGAAATAAAGACTTAACTAGCATCTCGAACTGGAGACCAATAACATTATTAAACGTTGACTATAAAATAGCAACAAAGGTTACCGCAAATAGATTAAAAAAAGTTCTATTTAAGATAATTCATAATAGCCAGACTTGTTTTATTAAAGGACGCTACATAGGAGAAAATATAAGATTATTGTTCGATATTATTGAATATTTGGAAGAAAGTGAGCTTCCTGGCCTACTGTTTTTTGCTGACTTTGAAAAAGCTTTTGACAGTGTTGGACATGATTATATATACTAAGTTTTAGAATTTTTTAACTTTGGTCCTATGTTTATACAATGGATCAAGTTATTTTACAGTAATGCAAAAAGTGCTATTATAAACAATGGCTACATGTCAGAATTCTTTAATGTGAGAAGAGGTGTACGACAAGGCTGCCCACTTTCTCCTTATATATTTAATTTAGCAATTGAAATACTTTCAATATCCATACGTAACGATACAGATATTGCAGGTATAAAAGTAAATGATCAAGAGATAAAACACACAATGTTTGCTGATGACGCGACCATTTTACTAAACGGGTCTGAAAAAGATTACAACGCTATGCTAAACGTTTTTGAACAGTTTGAACATATATCCGGCCTAAAATTAAATCTCCACTAATGTGTAACATTAAGAGCAGGAACACTTAGAACGCAACATGACTTAATTTATAGTAGAAAAAAATGTATAAAATGGACATCTGAATCGGCAAAGGCACTTGGCATAACTTTTCATGCAAAAACAGCGAACATGTTTGAAATTAACTATACAGATAGTTTAAAACAATTTTACAATAGTATGGATCAATGGAAAAGGCGTAAACTATCAACAATAGGAAACATCACTGTTTTAAAATCTATTATTATTCCAAAACTAACGTACCTTTTTTCAACAATTCCAAATCCACCAGAGTACATACTAAAAGAACTAAATCAAAAATGTTTTCAATTCATTTGGAATTCAAAAAGAGATAAAGTCAAAAGGAGAGAAATGATAAAACAATATGAAGATGGTGGTTTGAAAATGATAGATATACGAATATACTTAACCTCCATTAAAGCATCATGGGTAAAAAGAATAATAGACCCAAATAATAACGGAGTGTGGAAAATATTCTACATGAAAGAACTCGAACGCTATGGTGGGAATTTAATTTTCAACTGTAATATAAATGTAACAGATATTATGAGCTTTAAATTTAAAAACACATTTTTAAATGACATTTTGAAGGCGTGGTGTACGGCTAATTTTACAACAAGTCCAAAACATATAAATGAACAAATATTGTGGAACAATAGCAATATAAAACACAATGGTAGACCCTTAATATATCTTTATTGGATACAGAAACAGATTGTATGCATTCATGATGTATATAATACAACTGATAGAAAACTAAAAACATTTAATTCAATCCAAAATGATTTTGACATACCTGCAACAGAATTTTTAAAATACCACCAACTTATATCTTCAATACCAAAGCAATGGTTGCAAGAACTCAACGTAGAAAATGTCAACATACTAAAACAAAAAACGTTATGCGAATGCATTATGGGAAAGCCTTCAAACTCAGTCAATAGATATCTCACAAAAGTTCAAATAGATAATTTAAAAGATGACACAAAATCGAAATCCCAAATTAAGTGGGCAAATATATTTTCACATACTGCTATGAATTGGAGGTACATTTATAGAAACATATTTAGATGTAGTAAAGATAATAATTTACAAATGTTTCAGTACAATTTTATATATAGGAATATTGCCACAAATACATTTTTATATAAATGCCAACTTGCCGTTTCAAGCATTTGCACATTCTGTAATATGGAAATCGAGACTTTAGACCATCTATTCTGGGAATGTATGTGGACGCAATATTTCTGGAATGAATGCCGTTTATGGATGGAGAGAACAGACATGATTATCGAATTGAATAAATATAATATTTACTTTGGAGAACGAGATAAAATATTCACTTACATAACCATGTTGGGTAAACAATTCATATATAAATGTAAATATAAAGATGAGATACCGAAATTTGAAGCGTTCTTAAGAAAACTGAACAATAGGATTAATATAGAAATGTACACTGCCCTTAAAAATGATACTCTTAATAAATTTGAAGAAACTTGGAGAAAACTATTAACAACTCTCTCTAGCAAACTCATTATCTATTATCTTACACTATTCCCTTCTAATACTACCTTTTTTTCCTTTCCTTCCTATGACATCTCTTAAAATATAGTCATACAATATATTTATTATGATTTAAACAGTGTTATGCAATTTCACTGTTATGTGCTGTTTAAATTTGTGTTGAAATTGTTTTTTAATGTAATGTTTAATGCAAAAAAAGAATAAAAAACCCCCAAAAAACATTACTGATGTGAAAAAAAATAATTGTATGTACAACTCAGTGTGTCAGGTCCCTGCCAAGACTTGAACTTGAAGCGTGTTTCCTTACACTACAGAGGTCGGCCAGACATCACAAAAAGAGTGTACAAAACTAAGTGAAATTAATAAAAATGTAGATAAAAAAAATGTCAAACTAAAACTACCACTGAAGGTTATTAATACCCCTGCAAACGCATACTCCACGACTTCATCTATATGCGCAGTTCCACTTCATACTGATGCTTCTCACAAAGTTTGGGGTATGACAGAGGTCACAGGTCAAGGTCACAGTGACCTTTTTTGGTTAGCGACACGCCGCTATCCCAAGATGTATCCACATACCAAGTATGGTATCTGTAAGTGTTATTGTATTGAAAATATGGTTCGGGCAAGCATTTTCTACGACAAGAGGTCAAGGTCAAAGTCACAGTGACCTTAATTTGGTACGCGACACACAGCTATCCCAAGATGTATCCATATGCCAAGTTTGGTGTCTCTAAGTGTTATAGTATTGAAAATACGGTGCAGGCAAGCATTTTCTATGCATTTTCTATGACAGAGATCACAGGTCAATGTCACAATGACCTTATTTTGATACGCGACACACCGTTATCCCAAGATGTATCCACATGCCAAGTTTGGTATCTCTGAGAGTTATACTATTGAAAATACGGTCCGAACAAGCATTTTCTATGACAGATGTTACAGGTCAAGGTCACAGTAACCTTATTTTGGTACGCGACACACCGCTATCCCAAGATGTATCCACATAACAAGTTTGGTATGTCAAAGTGTTATAGTATTAAAAATATGACCCGGACAAGCATTCAAAAGGACGGACGGATGGAAGGACGGATGGAAGGACGGACAGGGTGCAAACCTATTGTCCCCAACGGGACCGGTGGGGGACTAAAAAATCAACAAGGAAATAGGGGATTTAATACCTTCTAAGAAAATTTCTTCAGTTGTATACTACACCGGGTCAAAGGTCAAAGCTATTGTACCCCTTGCAATTTTGTACCCTGTCTACTTTCACTTCTGAAATTTATATAAAAAACTGTCAAAAACAAGATCAGTTCCCTTTTCAAATATCAACAACATGTCCAGGATACATTTACAGCCAAAAAAGAACAGGAAATTGCACTAAAAAAAACGTTTTAAAGGAAAAAGGTTAGCACTCTTTAATACAGAACTACTTTCGACTGCAGCAGGCAAGCACATCCGGTTGATTTATTGGAATTAAACCTAAACGCTTCCCAATCCTTTAAGCATTGCAGGTGTAAAACATTCAGTTCCATATAAAGGCATGAAGACCTTTGTCTATAAACGCAAACCCATCGCAGTAAAGATACGAACCAAAGCGCCAATTGAAGTACTAACCTGGTAAATTATTTTCTTAACTGCTAAACAATCTAACACACTCCAGGGAAATCAAGAAACCTGGAACACTGCATCAAAGCGAACTACCGTAACACTGAAATAGAAAGCATTCAAATTGTGAAGATATTTTAAATAACAGTGAGGCGAAACTATACATGCCAAACATATTGTTTATTTACCAACCTACAACTACTATAAGAACAAAAGGTGAAAGAGAGTCTGTGGATGCTCTACTGGCTGAATGTGCAGGGGACCATAACTAGGCTAGCGCTAGGATTTTAAAACCTTTAGCAAATCTGGCTAAAGACATTCTAAATAAAGCGCTAAAAATTTAGCCAGATTAGAATGTCTTTAGCCAGATTTTGGCCGAGATATTTTGCAACTTTAATTGAAGGCGCTAAAACCTCGCGTTTGCGTACACATCAAAAGTAAGTTAAAAGAGAATGCTGAAGGGTATTAATATTTCCATATCATATCCATGCTGCATTCTGCTTATTTAATGCTTATAATTAAAAGTTGAGGTGCACAATATTCAAACTTTTTTAAAATTGTATTTAATTTAAAGTAAGTTAATGCGTATGTGACTCAGTCTCTGGCTGTTTCCTGATAATAGGGGTTCCAAAGAAGCTAGAAAGATTGTGTTGCATTGTGAAACAAAATGAGGAAATGCTACATACACCACGACTATCATTCATAGAATAAGTAATAAAAGCCACTTTATTATAAAAGTGTACCAACATTTTGAGCAATCGCACCTTTTGTATTGACTATTGTTTCCTGTTGTTTGAAAAATCAAACATAAAATTGTCACAATTTACAGACAGCCGATCAAACGCGTTCACATGTGCCATTGTTCCAGTTTACGCTACAGTAACTCACTGCTATGTGTACAACTAATTAGTGGGCACTCCACATTTACCAGTGATCGTAAAGTTCAAAAAGATCGAACAGAGCATCTCTGGCTGATTAATTCTTAAGCAAACAGTGTCACATTTCATGCACTTTCTGTCTGTTTCGATCAGCTATTTTGGCAAATGGTTAACGCGAGCCTAGCATAACACATTTTCAACATTCATTCAACCGGAACATGGCAATGATAGATAGATAGATACTTTTATTTCAAATTTCCAATAGGCTATAAAGCCCGTGAGGATACAAATACAAAGTATAACATGGTAGCAGTGCAGTAATTACTACATATACATGTATATATATATATGACAACGGTAAGTATATATTATATCACAATATAACTTTCACAAAGAAGGGTGAAAATATCGGACAGGGAAAGCAGCATTAAAGGACGACAGTCAACCACAAAACACAAAAACAAACACGCAAACAGACAAACAAGCCATTATGCAATCATGTATAATTGAGAAGGTGTTAACAACTGTACATAGAGATTTACATATTATTTACAATTTCATTAATTCATATACAAATGCACGCGCGCACGCGCGCGCATCGCGCACGTACACTCGTTGTTCGAAAAAATACAGTTATATCCTATATAACAGTTCATTTCGTAATTTAAAAGCTTCATAAATAAATATACCTAATTTACGAATTCTAACTTTATTTGTTGAGTTAATTAATTCTATCAATTTAATCATGTTAGGACGTTTCCAAAAATATTTAGATATATATTGATTCCTTAACTCCGAAAATCGTTCACACTCTAATACAAAATGAAATTCATCTTCTAACACTCTACAAAGATCAAACGTTCTCTCGTTAACAGGTATTCTAATAGGTTTAACCCATCTGCCAGATTCAATTTTTAATCTTTGAGATGAAACTCTTAGTTTTGTAATTGATTGACAAAATGTGTACACACTTATATTTTCTAAATATGGCTGAATTTGAAAAATTGCAATACTGTGGTAGAAAACAGCTCTGCTTGAGCTCTGCAACCTATGATTCCAATTTTGAATAAAATAATCATTTAGTCTTTGTTTTATAACGTTAATAAATATCTTTTCATTTCCAACTCCTTATTGGATCCATACGTAATAAAAACCTAGTGAAGCCAATAAATGTTTAACACGTGATGCCCAGTTAACTTTTTGTGGATACAATTCTAAGTCACTTAACATCATATTATACACTATTTTAACATATTTTTGTTCCCTCAGTTGTAAAAGTTTTAACCAATATTTTATAATAATGAGATATCTCTTAGTAATGAATGATGTTCTTCCCAACTCACCATATATGAAATCATTTTGTGTTGTCTTTTTAACCCCTAAAAACCTTTTACAACACTGCAAATGGACTCGTTCAATAGGATTTGCTTGTATAAACCCCCAAATCTTACATGAATAGTTCAGAATTGGTGTAATTAACTTATCAAAAAGGTCCAATTTGTGTTTTGGTGAAATAAATGTAAATTTGTATAAGTATTTGTTCATTTTAAAAATTGCCTTTTGTGCTTGTCCCGAAAGAGTATTTTGAGCTTCTGTAAAAGATCCACCAGTAGAAAAAACCATTCGTAAATAAGAAAAAACTGACAGTTTCTATCACTCTGTCTTCGTAATAAAATGCTAAATTTCTTGGCAACAATCCCTCTTTTCTAAATATCATTACTTTTGTTTTTGTCGAATTAAATTTTAATTTCCATTTACTACAATAGTTTGATAATATATTAAGACTTTCCTGTAACTCTTCGGGTGAATTAGCAAATATAACTATATCATCCGCATATAAAAGCATAAACATTTTAAACATATTGACATCTAATCCTTCTAGTCCACTAAGTAAGTATTGACTTTCAATATCGTTAAGAAATATGGAAAAAAGAAAAGGTGACAAACATTCGCCTTGCCTGACGCCTAACATGCAAAATAACTCATCACTCAGATTATTACAAATTTTTACTTTAGATTTAACACTTGTATACATCGATTTAATTATGTTAAGAATTTTCCCTCTAATTCCAAATTGGGTTAACTTGTATCATAAGTTATCTCTAACAACGTAATCAAATGCTTTGGTAAAATCGATAAATACACAATACAATTTTTCCCCCTGATTCAGTATATGCGTAATTAAACCATGTAAAACAAAATTGTTATCGACAGTACTCATGCCCGAACTAAATCCCGCCTGTGCTTCAATTAAAACACTGTATTTTCCCGCTAATTCAGATTATCTATTATTTAACGCTCTAGTAAATAACTTTCCTAAACAACTGAGCAAGGTTATACCTCTATAATTATCAACATTGTGTATACTACCTTGTTTATGTAATGGAATAATGTATACCTCCGACCAAACATCTGGAAAGTAACCTTTATCTAACAATATATTAAACATTTTACATAAAGTGCTAAAATACCTTGTCCGTTTAAAAATAATTCATTTATAAGTAAGTCGGGACCAGCAGATCGATTTGTTTTTTCATTGTGTAATTGACTTTATTACCTCTTCTTCTGTGAAGACAACATGTAATTCATCGAACATAATACTAAATGCGTTCTGCAATGATATAGGCCACTAGTTGTTGAATGCCAGCCAGCGTACCAGGAGAACTAGTCTGTACAAAGTTAGTGTAGAACAGGGTTTCCACAGTTTTTTGAGAACAAAATTCAAGGTATTTTCCAGTTTTTTCCAGTTTTCAAGGACAATTTATACTGGTGTTTGCAATTTCTCAAAGACAAAAACGTTAAATTGTTCGCAGTACTAATATGTGACACCACACAAGATGTTAGTTTATTGTTTGTGACAAGTATCGACGTTAACCCGCTGTTTTTTTAGGCCGTTCTCCGTCCTATGAAGGAAATTTAGTGTCGACATTTGACTTGTTCTCAGACGACATGCTTTATCGATTCAAATTCCCGATTTCCCGGTATGGTATTATGTCCTTTAATGGGGCATAACACCGCCGAACTTCATTCAACTGGAACACAACAATGCGCAACTGCACATGACTCTAATCATCCCTGCCATTGTATCAAGATAATAAAAATGTGACAAAGCTTGTGTATTAAAACTTTAAAAAACTCAGTACCATTAACCACTACACAACAATGGCAGTTCAACTAGGCTTGGTATAGTTCAATGACATAAAATGTCACAGAACAGAGCTACAGATATCGAGTTCTTTATGTAAGTGTATTACCTTGGATTCACTAATTGTATGCCATCGTACATGCCTTCATTTTTCTGTATAAGCACATCTCTGTTATCTCGTGGTTCGTGGTAAACGGTGTTAATACCAGCAAAAACACAAACAATCTGAAATAATAAGAATACTGCATGAGTATATTTTGTTTTCAGTTTAAATGACGTGCAATTAAACAGTGACGTAACGGGGTGAAAACTAGCTATAAAATAACATAAATAGCGTAATTTTATTCAGCATTAAACCACAATACAATAGTTTATAGCCTACATATAAATATGAAAATACAAAAGTTTGTCTCTCCCTTTCATGGTGACTTTCATACAATAAATACAATATAATACGTTTTACTTGGAGGAAAGCAAATATGTATGTTTTATATTAACAACACTTCTTTTTATATATTGACAAAGTGTTGGCCATCTGCAGAAATATCCAGGTAGAAGTATTGTTCTTAGTTCAGAGTAAAACGGGCACACAAGCAGAAAATGGTACTCATTTTCAATAACTCGCATATTGCAAAAAATGCAAACGCTTTCATTGCGTTCAATATTATTATGTCTACCTGTTTCAATAGGTTGAATCATTATATAAAAGACGATCGGAGCAAAATGAAATAGGAAAAATAAGCATTACTTACCGAAGCATCACGAAGACAATCATTGACAAGTGGTTCTCTCAAAAAGTGTTCAACTTTAAATCCATTATAATAGAGAGAAGTCGTGTCACTATCACGTATAAACTTATCAAAGTATCTAGCCAGACTATGTCCAAGTATAAGAGCCATTGTTGGTTAAACACAGAAAACACTTAACATGAATGTAAGGTCCATAAGTATACACAAAATTAATTAAAACGTCTAATACTTTCAATTTAAAATATTTTCAGAAGTCAAATTGTTTTATTCTTAAATAGTCCGAGTAAATTACTCATTTTTTGATTGGTTCTTATTTTTATTTTATTTTATTTAGTGTTCTAAATCATTAAAAAAAAACACATTTTATTGGATATTGTAACTTATCCAAATCAGAATGTGCCAATTCTCTAATTATTAATAATAATCTTTAATTGCTTTCTATACTGTAGGTTTTAGGTTTTATAGTTTATTATGTATATTGAATTGAGGTTTTCGCAGCTTTTAATGCAAACTTAGAGCAAACATGGTTAGGCTAGAAAATAAATGTAACTATCAACAGGATTAAGAATGATTAAAAGACACGTTACTTTAAAAACGCTTTAGTGAAAACAGCAATGAACAATCAAATGAACGTGTTATATGGTGTGATTAGCGGTTTGTAGATGAAGAGATATTAATATACACAGAAATTGAATAACAATTTCAATTCAATTCATTTATTTTATTCAGCATAAACATCATACAATGTTCATCGCCTATTACAATGAGGCGGTTACATTACATTGAGAAGAGCATGTATAATACTATCATGGAGTAAAGCTACAAAAGAGCACTTACACCTACTATTTTAAACAAACAATTTCGAATAGTATATAGCATAACTAATACAGAGGGGAAAATCATCAGAATAAGAAGGGGGCAGGAAAACTACTCCTTCCAGGTTTTACTTTACCTACTACAGGTCATCAAATACAAACAACGCAAAACAGAAACGTCACTGTCATGTTTATAAACATACTGACTGCCGTCTTATTTCTAACAATGCAGATTGTACAACAAATCAGTTGTGTCAACAAGCACAGTAAACTTGTTTTTAGGGCTCCGGGTCATTTCGAGCCAAAACCAGTTCGTGCCAGGGATGTTTTGTGCCAGGGGTGTTTCGTCCGGGATGATTCGTCCAGGATGTTTCGTGCCAATTTGTTGTTTTTATATTTACCATGATATTAATATCATATACTTCAATGTTTTAGCAGAAATAATTATTTAATGAAATTGAAAGTAAAATATTTATAATTACTGCGAAAACGAACTCTAAACGGAATGTTACGTTGTATTTATTTTTACATTTTAATCAATCCACCACCTGCAATTATAGTCTAATACAGTATAATACAGACTAAGGCAGTAAAGAAAGAAAATGATAACTAACAAATAAAATAAAGTTAAATGTATATATAATATGTAACCAATAATAGAATATGGTATTAATGGATTATAATATGAACGTTAGCCACTATATATCATAGTGTTTCCAGCTGGCACCGCGTGGAGGTGTGTGTGACTAGGACCTTGGCGATTTAAAATAAGAAAATATGTTTTTAATTTGTTTTCTTATATTATATCACCCATTTGCCAGCCATCGCCAACCCACCAAGTCAATTGTGTTGTTGAACTCTTGATATATGATGTTTTCTTTTGTTATTGTTATTGTTTTTTTTCTTTTTTTTCTTCTTTTTTTGTTGTTATTTATTTGTAGTCACCAGTACCTTGAAAATGTGATATTTAATGGTTAACCCCAATATTTCTAATTCTATTAAACAGTACACAACTAGTATTTATAGTTCAGTTTCATCTCCCGTTTAAAACTGTCCGTACATATTGGATGCCGTCGATAAAAAATCACTGGTGCTTATATCCCCTGTGCCATACTTCCCCCAAGTCTTCTCCAGTGCTGCCTGTATCCTACAATATTTCTTCCTTGCGTCCCTCGCAAATAGGCCATCCTGTACCAGTCGTAGATTTACGGTGTACGAAAATCCATCAGATCTTACTAGTTTTTTTCCACCACTCTTCGTTCCAGACTCGACGATGTCGTAGTGGACTTCCCCGGCGTCTATTATAGACGTAGACATGGAACGATCGGATAAAGGACTGAAAAAATAGCAAAATGATGTTTTATTTATAATTTTTATGTATACATGTAATAACGCTCTGTGGTATAACTGAATACAACTGATCATATCAATCCCGGTAATAATAAATTGTTAACTTACTCATCAATGACTTCATCTGTAACATCTAGGATTCTATTTGAAATGTTGAAGGAACGATTCAGATCGTCACCGTCAAAAGAAGGCAATGCCGCTACAATCTTGTCGACCACATCGGCGCCAGGAACGGGCTTCTGGAATTCGTGTGGTATCGGATGTGTCTATAGCACCGGCTGATGTCTCGTCCATAGGAACTGACTGGAAGCTAAAACGAGCAAATAATACTGTCGAAACAAAACTGAAAATTAACTGAAATGTAAAGTTTTGTAAAGTTGTCAAGTCACTACTTTCACATTTAACAGTACTGCTGGCTAAAACGGCTCTTATATGTCGTCATAAATTTCCCATCAGTACTTATTTTTTCCGAACGTGTCCAATATTTCATTGATATACCGCGATTTGCACAACTAGACATCATACCGAGATTTCCTGCCAAATTTCGTAGAAATCCAACACGCCGTTTAGTAGTGCCGTTTAGTAGCCGTTTCTTGTAGCGCCGACAAGAAATTTAAAGTAAAAATGTCAAGGGCCTTAACTCTATCAAAAATTCAACGAACCCGAATAAATCGCAATAGGCACAACTAAATAATCATACCAATGCTTCCTGCTAACTTTCGTCAAATCCTGATGTTGAAAAAAAACAACAAAAAAAAAAAAAAAAAAAAAAAAAAAAAATATTAAAAAATATTAAAAAAAAATAGAATAATAATAAAAAAAAAAAAAAAATAGAAAAAAAAAAAAAAAAAGAAAAAAAAAATGTTTGTAAGGATCAAACAATAAATGAAGGTGCTAGAGTGTTCACAAGGCAGAAAAGCAGAAAAAGGCATATTTTAGCAAAGACAAGGGTCATAACTCCGGCATACATGGTCCGATGTTGCTATTTTTAGAACTCGTCCAAGATTTCATTGCTATTAACAATCTTTGCAAGCTTGGTAAAGATCAAATAATAAATGAAGGTGCTGGAGTGTTCACAAGACAGAAATGTCATTTTTCAGGAAAAAACAAGGGCCATAACTCTGGTATTAGTTACCCAATTTAGCTTGTTTTCGAACTTGTCCAAGTTTTCATTGATATTAACAATCTATGCAAATTTGGTAAAGATCAAATAATAAATGAAGGTGCTAGAGTGTTCACAAGGCAGAAAATGGCATTTTTCAGGGAAAAAAACAAGGGCCATAACTCTTGTGTTACTGATCCGTTCTGGCTGTTTTTTTATCTTGTCTAAGCTTTCATTGATATTAACAATATGTGCAAGTTTGGTGAAGATCAAATAATAAATGAGGTGCTAGAGTGTTCACAAGGCATAAAATGGCATTTTTCAGAAAAAACAACGGCCATAACTCTGGTATTAGTTACCCAATTTAGCTTGTTTTCGAACTTGTCCAAGTTTTCATTGACATTAACAATCTGTGCAAATTTGGTAAAGATCAAATAATAAATGAAGGTGCTAGAGTGTTCACAAGGCAGAAAATGGCATTTTCCAGAAAAAATAAGGGCCATAATTCTAGTATTAGTTACCCAATTTAGCTGGTTTTCGAACTTGTCCAAGTTTTTATTGATATTAACAATCTATGCAAATTTGGTGAAGATCAAATAATAAATGAAGGTGCTAGAGTGTTCACAAGGCAGAAAACGGCATTTTCCAGAAAAAAACAAGGGCCATAACTCTGGTGTTACTGATCCGATTTGGCTGGTTTTCGAACTTGTCCGAACTTTTATCGATATAAACAAACTGTGCAAGTTTGATAAAGATCAAATAATACATGAAGGTGCTAGAGTGTTCACAAGGCAGAAAACGGTATTTTCCAGGGAAAAAAACAAGGGCCATAACTCTGGTATTACTGATCCGATTTGGCTGGTTTTCGAACTTGTCCGAACTTTCATCGATATTAACAATCTGTGCAAGTTTGGTAAAGATCAAACAATACATGAAGGTGCTAGCGTGTTCACAATGCAGGAAATGGCATTTTTCAGAATAAATAGACGTAAATATATCGATTCATATAGATGAATATCATAACAACTCGAGTTATTGCAAATTGAGAAATTCAATATAATCCAACAAGACGAGGCACGAATACGCTTCCGTACATAACACGATATTTAAGTTTATCTTAAAGCTACAGAGTCCCTATATCAATCGATTTCTTCTTAGGCGTGTCTTTATTTGTAACTTCATGTTTACCAGCTCATGTCGAAATCGGGTATTTAAGCGAGCAAATATAGCGCATGAAATCATTTACTGTATATACATCGACCAGTGCACATCGTTCCTATACACAGGTAACAGTAATTTTCACAGAAACAAAAAAGTTAGCTTCTTTCGGGGCTCGAACACACGACCTTCTGATTTCAAGTTCTGTGCTCTATCCACTGAACTGCAACGCTATTTGAGAAAATAGTATACTAACTACCATATATTTTGAGGCAAAATAACTTGACAAATTTGAACGCAACTAAAGATGGATCAATAAATATGCAGTCCATATTGTCGCACGTGTAAATTAACATTGCCTGGTGTAATACTGTATCTTATCAATATGAAACTAATACTTCGTCTCAAATCAACCATATATCGACTTGTTATTTAGCGCTTGATGAGTCTGTGCGCGCGCTCTTGTTATTAAGTAATGCATATTATGGAAAGCCTCGGCTGCCTTCTGTTGGCCTTTTGCATTTTGTGCAGTACGCTTTGTAAGTCGTTTTGTGCATTTTCTAAGTTGTTATGTGCATTTTCTAAGTTGTGATGTGCATTTCGTAAGTTGTTATGTGCATTTCGTAAGTTATTGTGTGCATTTTCTAAGTTGTCCTGTGCATTTTCTAAGTTGTTATGTGCATTTGGTAAGTTGTTATGTGCATTTTATATGTTGTCATGTGCATTTTCTAAGTTGTCCTGTGCATTTTCTAAGTTGTTATGTGCATTTTGCAAGTCGTCTTGTGCATTTTCTAAGTTGTTATGTGCATTTTCTAAGTTGTGATTTTCGTAAGTTGTTATGTGCATTTTCTAAGTTGTCCTGTGCATTTAGTAAGTTGTTATGTGCATTTTCTAAGTTGTCCTGTGCATTTTGTAAGTTGTTATGTGCATTTTCTAAGTTGTTATGTGCATTTTCTAAGTTGTCCTGTGCATTTCGTAAGTTGTTATGTGCATATTGTAAGTTGTTATGTGCATTTTCTAAGTTGTCCTGTGCATTTCGTAAGTCGTTATGTGCATTTTGTAAGTTGTCCTGTGCATTTCCTAAGTTGTTATGTGCATTTCCTAAGTTGTGATGTGCATTGTTCAAGTTGTGATGTGCATTGTTTAAGTTGTTCTGTGCATTTTCTAAGTTGTTATGTGCTTTTCGTAAGTTGTCTTGTGCATTTTGTAAGTTGTCTTGTGCATTTTGTAAGTTGTTATGTGCATTTTCTAAGTTGTCCTTTGCATTTCGTAAGTCGTTATGTGCATTTTCTAAGTTGTTATGTGCATTTTCTAAGTTGTTATGTGCTTTTCGTAAGTTGTTATGTGCATATTCTAAGTTGTCTTGTGCATTTTGTAAGTTGTTATGTGCATTTCATAAGTTGTTATGTGCATTTTCTAAGTTGTTATGTGCATTTTCTAAGTTGTCTTGTGCATTTCCTAAGTTGTTATGTGCATTTCCTAAGTTGTGATGTGCATTGTTTAAGTTGTGATGTGCATTGTTTAAGTTGTTCTGTGCATATTCTAAGTTGTTATGTGCATTTTCTAAGTTGTTATGTGCTTTTCGTAAGTTGTTATGTGCATATTCTAAGTTGTCTTGTGCATTTTCTAAGTTGTTATGTGCATTTTCTAAGTTGTTATGTGCGTTTCGTAAGTTGTTATGTACATTTAGTAAGTTGTTATGTGCATTTCTTAAGTTGTCTTGTGCAAACTACAAGTCGTCGTTAAGTAGACTTTTTATCGGAATAGGTTTTAAATGAAACACCGGTAGAAATTGCGGCTCCAGGAGCGAACGCTATGCTCTGCACACTTTAACAAAATTGGGTTAGGGAAATTATACAATAAATTCTTAGAACAGAAACTTGATTTCAAAATGTGTAAGGGATTGTCTGACGGGGAGTTAATACATCTTGGTCTAAAAACAATAGATCACAATAGGCAGTATCAGGAGGTGTGGTACAGGTGGCCGTGGGTACGGAAGATAAGGGGAGGGACCGGGAGACAAGGGTAGGGGTCGGAAGACAAGAGGACGGGAGTCGGATGAGAAAGGGGCGTGAGTTTTTTTTAAAATAGCAAGTTTGTAAAAAAAATAAAATGAATTATCATAGTTTGAGAGTCGTTTGGGTAAAACAGTCTATATCCTATCAAAATCCATAATTGACCATTATCTTGTATGCCGTACACGTTCTGTCTCCACGATAGATACGTTTATAGATTTTGTCCCTTGTTTATCAGTACTCTGAGAGAGAAGAGAGAAAAGGGGGCGGAGAAGGGAGATAAGGGAGGGAGAAGGGAGAAATGGGGGAGGGAGGAGGGAGAAGACGACCTCACGTAGCCCCTACCCATCAGTGTGGGAACTATTAAATACTAATAATGATAAATTGAAAAATATATTTAAATAAAAGTAATATTAACGTGCTATTTGTTGAAAACAAACATATTTTAAGTTTTCCTGAAAAAAGTCCCAGAGTATTAAAATATGTTTGTTTTCAACAAATAACACGTGAAGTCCAGACTCTATTGAACCTATACCTTTAGGACGTCCTATTGGTTAAAAGATGGAGGGCTATAAACCTTAGGACTACACACAAAGACAAACAAATAACACGTTATTTTTTTATTTTTTTTTATTTTTTTTCAGACCAAGATTTATTAACTCCACGTCAGACAATCCCTTAAACATTTTGAAATCAGTTTTATGTTCTAAGAATTTATTGTATAATGTACCTAGCCCAATTTCTTTTATCTAGGCAGAGCATAGCGTCCGCTCCTGGAGCCGCCATTTCTACCGGTATTTCCTTCAAAACTTATTCCGATAAAAAGTCTACTTAACGACGACTTGTAGTTTGCACAACTTACGAAATGTACATAACTACTTATGAAATGCACATGACAACTTAGAAAACGCACATAACAACTTAGAAAATGCACAAAACAACTTAGAAAATGCACAAGACAACTTAGAATATGCACATAACAACCTACGAAATGCACATAACAACTTACGAAATGCACATAACAACTTAGAAAATGCACAAGACAACTTAGAATATGCACATAACAACCTACGAAATGCACATAACAACTTACTAAATGTACATAACAACTTATGAAACGCACATAACAACTTAGAAAATGCACAAGACCACTTAGAATATGCACATAACAACCTACGAAATGCACATAACAACTTACTAAATGTACTTAACAACTTGGAAAATGCACATAACAACTTACGAAATGCACATAACAACTTAGAAAATGCACAAGACAACTTAGAAAATGCACATAACAACCTACGAAATGCACATAACAACTTAGAAAATGCACATAACAACTTGGAAAATGCACATGACAAATTAGAAAATGCACAAGACAACTCAGAAAATGCACATGACAACCTAAAATATGCACATAACAAATTACTAAATGCACATAACAACTTACTAAATGCACATAACAACTTAGAAAATGTACAGGACAACTTAGGAAGCGTACTGCACAAAATGCAAAAGGCCAACAGAAGGCAGCCGAGGCTTTCCATACCTATTTAGTGATAGCCTCGTCCGTCTGATGGGAACGTAAACCGGGCGGTCCCGTATATCGGTCTATCCTCCGAGCACGTTAAAGAACCATAGGAATCTATTCGATAATAAGAGTAGGGCAGGTTCCCGGATTCCTATGCATCCTTCCCCTCTCTCTGGGGCGGCTCTAAATAACCTATATATACAGTGTTGATGAGCCGTTAAACAACATTCAATTCAATTCAATTCTATTTAGTGTTAAAAATGCTACAAAATACCAATAAATAGCAGTGGTCTAGATGTTCAGCGTACATCTTTCAAATCTTACACGTGCAAGGCTGTGGTTTAAATCCCGTTCCGGGCAACTATTTTTTTATCACATATATTCTGGAGCCGTTCTGGATGTTACCTGTACGGAGCCTAAATAAAAATGTGAAATTTTATCTATCTTAAGTTTTTGTTTTGGCACGCCTTGTTGCACTAGGCATTTTGACGTGCTTTTCATATGTTGAATATACATTCTATATTTCATAATTATTTTATACATAGGGGATTTATTTATTCATTCGTATTCGTTACTAGGCGGCAAGAGCTAAGCAGACGTAAGTATTGTCTATGGCGGATTACTGTATGTATATTTACTATAGTTGTTTCTATTATATTAGGCCAGGGACACCAATGAGCTTCGCAGGTATATTACTTATTAAATTGCTGTCAACAATTGTCACCAAACAATGAATTTTGATGTCCGCTATGTATAATGAACCAAAGTCGGAATTGTGGCGAGCGAGCTATTATAATAAAATATATCACACATCTCTAGAAGTTTAAAAATATTCGGTGTGTTATTTACATATATTCATTGTCCATGTTATGTCTGATCGTTGCTCCCGTTGTATAATTAATGTTTCTCAATGAAATATATCATATTTATTAAAAATAATAAAACATAATAAAAATACCCAATGCAGTTTGTCGGGCACTACTCCTCAGCATTCAAGTCCTCTCTCTATGAGAGAGACCTTGGTCTGAGGAGGGTTGCTCGTCCACACAAAACCACGAGGAGGTCACACTGGGGAGGGCAACGGTCAAAGGAATACATAGACATTATGTGAGATATTGGAGCGAAACATAATTTGTACATACAAGGGATAAATCACAAATTGAGTAATGTATCTAAATACTGAAGGTTATTGTATATGAACATAAGTAGATTCTGTCTGTAAAAACATGTCAGGTAATTCCTATCAAAGGTCAACTAGACATTATATATATAAAAGTATGTGATTGGTCCTGGACCGTTGTGCCTGCGTTGTCATCTGACTCAAAAATCGCCCCAACGCGTCCACCGGATCAGTCCCATATCCTATCTGTATCAAGTGTTCAATTGTAATTCGGCCACTTATATTAGGGGGTTGGGTGGTATATATTTAATCACAAGAGAATAACTGTCTTTTTCTGATGATGATTATACACAGGATATTGCCATTACAACGTGCATATATATGAAAGTATGGACAATATAGTCATAAATGCGTAAATAAGTTAGATTTTTTTTTCGAAATGGGTGGCCTTAACATAATCACTAAGGGCGCTGAAAGTCTATTGCCTATATTTTTTCTGTGAGTCGAGTAGATTATTTAGATTAAAAGGTATAGCGCTTTGTTGTAATTTTAACTTTAACTCTTCCCTTTTTATATTGAGCTGACTGCATTCAAGTAAAAAAATGTTCAGTGGTGTATGGGACACAACAGTAAGTACAATTTTTATCATGATCTTTAATGATATGACTTCCTAAACTCGATGGTATTAAGTTGTATCCCATTCTGAGTCGTGTTATGGCTTTATTAAGGATTTTATTATCAGAGAATAAGGCATGATTTCTGAAATTACAACTAAGTCTAGTAAACGTATTAAATTTATTGGCTTGATTGGTTAAATAAGTGTTTAATTTTTTCTTTATTTTTTTACGAATGCCAGAATAAACTTCTGAAGGTCCGAAGGGAATATCCTTATCGATAGCAGGGTGATCCAGCCCTGCCTTGCAGGCAAGGTCGGCCTTTTCATTGCCTGCGATATTTACGAGGGCTGGACATCATTCCAAGTTAACTATGTGATTTAGGACATTACATTCATTGAGTAGAATTAAAATGTTAGAAATAGGGTCTGGTCTAGACTTACTTGTCCTATCTTTAATTGAAGTAAGGCTAGAGAGGGAATCCGAGAAGATACCTGATTTGGGAGGTTTATTTTGGATGATCCATTTAAGGGACTTGATTATTGCGATCAGCTCTGCAGTAAAAATAGAGAGTCCATCAGAAATTCTATTTATTTTAATAATATTTTTCGAGGGGATAACGAAGGCAGATGCCACACGCTCTGTGACAGGATCCTTAGATCCGTCAGTGTAAATGTTTATATAGGAACTATATTTATTGTCAATATGTTCATTAAAAACTTGTTTAATAAGTAAAGGGTTGTCTTGTTTTTTGATAATGTTTGTAATGGAGATATCAACTTTTGGTAGGGCTAGAGTCCAAGGTGGAATATCTCTAGGATTAAAGTCCGCTATATTTATATTGTCTATTTTATAATCCTGCGTTAAATTAAGTATTGTTGTGCCAAACGGTTTTGGTTTATTGTGAATTTTTTTTTGCAGTGTGTTGTTTTAAAGATCTCATTAACAGGATTAAATAATTTTCTCGTTTGGGTCCTGGCCCAGAAACGCAGCATCGATCTGCTCCTCTCTATGTAAAATTGTACGTATCGATTTCTCCTTATATACCGACTTTTGGGGTGTTCGTCGATTTGAAACTACTTCACACGTGACTCATTCATATTCATGAGTTATTACCAGTTAAAATAGGGACTGTACAGCTTTAACACGTTTAATTTATTGATTTATTAATAGGACCATCGTTTCTACAGCCAATTGCGACGATAGTCAAGTGTATCATAACGTGTATAATTTATGAATACCTAGGACCAAATATCGCTTGGTTAGGAGACCACATACACGATTAAGGGAGTTTTATACGTTCATATGTCTGAAAACAAACAAAGGTAAATTATGTGTCCGTTTATTGCACAATTTATGAAACTTCAATGATACTTCATTCGGAAGAAGTTTATTTGCCTACGTGCGCAATAGAAAGGCACTCGCTAATTTATTATTTTATTACCATCAGGCGCGTATCCAGGCATACGCACGTACGCCAATGCGTACAATTCGTCAGCAAAAGTGAAAAAATAAAAGTTCCAAATATGCAATATATAGCTTGAGAACGCATCATTTGCCTACTAATTTTCAAAATTTTCTTGGGCGAGGCCCCCCCAAACCCCCACCTACCCCTGCTCGCAGCGTCGCTGCTCGCTTCTCATATCTGGCGTCCATTTCAAAATGCTCCAGGTACGCCCCTGACCATGAGTATGAGTTTTGATTGCGAAAAAGTTTTTCATCCAATATAGCTTCGTATCATAAATCTGTTTAAAGTAGTTGTATATGAAAACACTTTAAAATGATTGATAGGCAAGTAATTTTGATATAGTTATCGGGACAAATGCTTTCTGTCTGAACCATTTCCCCAATATGGGTGAAGTATGAATAAGATGCATAATGCTACAAGAAATCCAAAACCAAAATTATATATATATGCTTAAGTACGTACTAGTGGGGGAGGGGGAAGTGGGGGGAGGGGGAAGTGGGGGTGGGGCGGAGTGGGGAGGCGGAGGGCAACATAGCTATATGTGTAAGAATTGCCCAAAACAACACATTAATATGTAAAAAATAAATAACAAACATTTTTTCTTGTCAATGCCTAACATTACATATTTTCAAAGTAACGCATTTGTGTATAATGAAATAAGTTGTTTTTATTATATGGGAGGTAATTCTGATTTCGCTTAGAAAATAAAAATAACACAATTTTTGGAAAATCTCATCCATCCTTACCTAGCATTTCTAATATCTTCAAACAATTGTATCAATATGTTCATGTGTTTAAGGGTTCGCCAATGTTCTGAAATGACTTTCCAGTGGGTGGGGTATTAGGTGTTGAAACCTAAATAACTAGACAGTCTTGAAAATATTAAACTTTGAGTATAATTCACTTTAGTCATAAGGAAAAATGTCAATATCTGGTTATTTAATTAGCGTGAACAAAAACAATAGGGTAAAGGACTTCCCTGCAAACAATATAATTACTGAACATAATAAAAAATGTTTGGCTTAGATTAAATGTATAGACAATGAGTAACAATATGTTAGAGTATTAAGTCGAAATTCAAACCAGTTTTGCAGAAAAAAGTAAATAACTTCGTTGACAGGTTGAAGTTTTCTTCGGCCATATTTTTCATTCAAAAAAATATGTAAACAAAAGTGGAACATGGATTATTGCCTAAATTGGTGTGAGAGTCTTGAATATTACCCTTAGTAGATTGGTAAAACATTGAATACAATTCAAATCACCTGTCAGGTGAGTTAAATAAATCAAAAAAATTCATACATTCATTTTGTATAATAATAATAATTAAGAAACCTGACTATACAACAGGCAAACTCACTGCGTAATATTGACCGACTCAACTAGATTGCTTCAGGGGTTTGCGTTGGACGGTGAGTACACAATTAAGGATTCCTTGTTTAATTTAAACCGTAATATAATAATAATAATAATACTCATTCTTTATTTCATGAAGGTACAACTCATTTATGTGCCAACGGTCTCCGGATTGTGTTTGATATGTGCACTAATGTTAAGTTTGATCGATTACCGCAAACTCCAAATACATACATATGCCATGCATTATACATTGTTGGAAAGAGAAAAATATTAGCTATCGATGGGTATACGTTTTATCAGAACGGTTTAAGGTATACATGAAGAAAATCAGTTGGTATTCATGCCTGGTGTATGGTATTTATGCTTGGTGTAGTCGAAACAAGTTCCAAACTATATAATCCCTAACTTATTGTGGGATAAAATGCATTTTTGAGTATTAAAGGCCTGTTCTTCTGACTGAAATGACTTTATTGACTTGTTTTTGAGAACTATGGCTGTTTGAAGCTTTTATTTATCAACTTGAACGTTTGAAAGTGAAAGTAGAATACATGCAAGAAGTGCCGAATGAATGCAGTTTGTTCACGGTTTCAACACAGATCAAAATTATTTTTTCTTAAATACCACCGGACCCCTACTTTTCTCAGCATTTTTATCACTAAAATACTAAGAATATGTGAGTGAATCTTAATTTGAACTTCATTTTGAAAAAATGATAAACTAGAAAGCTTGGAAAATATTGTAAAGGACTCAATGGAAAGGACTCAATGGGAGTTGTTTTACTTCCGGTACACCTTAAGTACATTTACATCATATTACTTTTTATTTTATTTTTTATAAATAATTGCTTTTTGGGGAGGGGGAGGCGTGGAAGGAGTGGCGGGGTAAGGTGGTCCAATCAATTTTCCGATAACCTGTGACAATATATAATTACCGCGCATACGGAACAGTTACACTTTTTTATCTTCATTGATTAGCACAAATCAAGCTTACCAAATCACCTTATCAAATTAAGGATAACCTCATTGCTCACATTCAACAAACTTTCGCTAGAAAAAACCCTACATTTTTGACCTGTAACAATTTTAAAGAGTGTTTTACTGACGGCAGTTTAGACAATTACACTATATGGATTTGCTAAGAAGTTTGTGGAGCACTCATTCGCTGCCTTCTGTGCTGATGTGTAATTCTAGTATGTCGTAATACGAACGCATGTCAAGGATTTGACCAGAACGAAGCGAGGTCGTCCACCTTGATTCAAAATGACAACATTTTTTTTTTTTTTTTTTAAATATTCCTCTTGGTCTATTATTATGTTAAACTTTGTTCCCAGTTCCAACCCAGATATAATGCTCTTTTTTCTCCGTAGCAATTTTACGTTTGCGTAGAACCTTGCTTGTTTTCCTAATATATCATATTATCGTCAGGTATGGATCCGGAACTACCGTTTATAGACAAAGTGTTGGTATATTTATGAGTACGAACTGTGCGCCTCTTGTCGCAAATCCTATGAACGAGATTTCATGTTGAGTCTTTCATCCGATACTCAGGCAGATGTAATTGAAGCATTTAATGGCACCTCTCGGTATCTGAATGGCATACCGAACATTGATAATCCTTTCCTTTCTACTATGGGTATTACTATCTCTCATAAAGAACTTCAACTCAACAAAGTTAACATTTTTTATACTGTCACTTCTTTTCTTGAATTACATCACTCTATTGAAAATGGTTAAACAATTAGTAAAATCTGACAAGAGAGAATTTTGATATTGTTAATATATTCCCACTTAGATGGTGATGTTCCCCGATCTACTTCTTATGGAGTCTTTGTTTCTCAACTTATTCGTTTTTCTAAAGCTTGTAGTCGTTTTGGGGATTTAATATTCCTAATATTTGAACGACGAACAAGCTACTCCAGCATTGCTACCGTTACCCTAAAAAGACATATAAAAAAATCGGACAGGGAAAGTAGCATTCAAGGAAGACAGTCAACCACAAAACACAGAAACAAACATGCAGACAGAAAACAAGAAGGCAAAAGCAATAATAAATGCAAACGACATCACAAACACAAAAGGGTTGACAATAGGGCTACCGCCTTGGAACGGTCAGTGGCAAAGTAGGCCACTGGGGGTTTAAACCGGTTCTAGGGTGCACCAAACCTCACACTTACCCTACTGTCATCCCATTAAAACAGGACAGTGTAAATAAAGAAATCCCCGCCATGATCTAATCTCTAACCAACAAGGCAGCATCAATAGGCAATATATGTAAAACACAAATATGCTCGTGTAAATATAATACAAAAAAACAATAGCCTAGAAAGCCACAATGAAGGTACTCATTGACTTGGCAGAAGCCAGAGCAGTAAGAGAATAACCCATTAAGGGCACGACAAGAAAGATCATGGACAAACTTCAAACGCCACCGTCCCAATGGACTTTAGGTAGGCGTCATCATAGGTCCACAGCCTGTTCGGTCATTGTACAATTAAAGAGGAAAGCATAGTGGCGAACTGTAAAAGAGTCCACCACCAAGCATGCAGTACGTTGCAAAATGATAGGGTCATAACCTCTTTTGATAATTTTTTTTAACAAGTTTAACAAAGATAGTATGAAAGTGATCATGACCAAGAATCTTACGAAGTTTATAAATCACATCACCATAGAAGTCAGGTTGTGATAGTCCTTGTCGCAGAAGAGTCCTTAAATTACTTTTATATTTGGAAAGAATATGAGGTTTACGATAATAAAATTATGCAAAGGTTTTACGAAGTTTATGGTAACGGTAACCCTGATTGAGTAACTTTTTAGTTATACAAAGATTACGAATATTAAAGTCCTCAACTCGAGTACAAGCTCTAGAAAAACGAATAAGTTGAGACACATACACCCCATAAGAAGTTGCTCGGGGAACATCCCCATTAAGTGGGGATAATTAACAATGTCAAAATTAAAATCATCTCTCTTTTCATAGATTTTGCTAATTATTTTACCATTTTCAATCGAGAGATCTAAATCAAGAAAAGAAGCGTTATTATCAGATATATTAGCTTTGTTAAGCTGAAGTTCTTTAGGATAAATATAATTAACCATAGTTGGAAAGAAAGGGTTGTCAATGTTCAATATGTCATCCAGATACCGAGAGGTGTCATTAAAGGCTTCAATAACATCTGCCTGGGTGTCTGGTGAAAGACTCAACATGAAATCCCTTTCATAGCAAAATCAGAACAAATCTGCGACAAGTGGTGCACAGTTCGTACCCATAGGGATACCAACAATTTGTCTATAAACGGTGGTTCCATTCCTGACGAAAATATTATCTAATAGGAAGACGAGTGCTTCACAAACTTCATAGCAAGTCCACATAGTATAATTGTCTAAACTACAGTTAGTAAAAAACGCTTTTATATTATTACATGCCAAAAATGTAGTATTTTCTCTAGCGAATGTTTTTTGAATAAGAGAAATTAGCTTGTCTTTAATAAGGTGATGTGGTAATGTTGTATATAGTGTAGAGAAGTCATAAGTGCTTGACCTTTATTGAACATTTTATCAAGAACGTCTCCTGAATTTTTTATAGACCAAAATAAATTAATCCCAGAGTTTTCATAAGTTTTATCACAATATAGTTTAACGTGATCTTTAACGGCAGTAAGACAATAAGTTGAACGTTTGGAGATGTTTGTTGTGATGCAGGCACTAGAATTCGAAATAAAGCGAGCCTTATATGGATTTTTATGTAATTTAGGAATCCAGTACATAGTAGGCAGTTTATTTTGCTTATCGTTTACACCAGCCTTGAAAGTAGTGCACCGAGTGAAATGTGCGGAAACAACATCATCCTCAGTAGAATTAACTGGAGTATACGAATTGGTGCTGCCGAGTTCCAGAGATAAAACATTGACGTAATGTAGGCGTCAAACAATAATTACACTTCGACGAACCCTTGCAAGATGTTATTATCGTAACCCTGATCTACTTTATAAATATAAAAGTAATTTAAGAACACTTCTGCAACAATGACTATCAAAACCTGACTTCTATGGTGATGTGTTTGTCAAACTTAGGAAGATCCTTGGTAATAATCACTTGTATACAATCTTTATTAAACTTGTTAAACAGTTTATCAAAATAGGATATGTGCATTTACAGTTCGACACTGTGCGTTCCTCTTTGATTGTGCGATGACCGGACATATTGTGGACCCTATGATGACGTCTGCCTAAAAACTTATTCCTCAAAGGACGTTAATATATCGTTTGATGTGGTCTTTACCATTAACGGTTTGTTCTCGTGTTGCTGTGGCTTCTGACAAGCAATTAAGTATTTGCTGGTGGCTTTCTAGGCTTTTGTTTTTTTATATTATATATACATGTGATCATTTATGTGTTATACTTTATAGCCTATTAATGCTGCCTTTTTTGTTAGAGAATGTAACGTGGCGGGGATATCTTTGTTTTAATACACTGTCCCGTTTTACTGAGATAACAGTAGGATAAGGATGAGATTTGGTGAACCCTAGAACTTGGTTTAAACCCCCCAGCGGCCTTTTTTGCACGTTTTTTTTCCAGGGCGGTAGCCCTATTGTCAACCATTTTATGTTTGTGATTTTGTATTTTGCCTCTTTCTTTTATCTTTGTAGTTGTTTGTTTCTGTGCGTGTTTGTGGTGGACTGCGATCCTTGAATGCTACATTTTTTGTTCGGCGTTTTTATATATTTTTATATCTACTTTTTCTAATGGTATATAATACATGTGTGATGATTTTTATTAGATTGTTTAATTGGCCACTGATTAATACTTTCAAATAACCTCGTATTATATATAGTGTGACATGATATTGGCCTACATGTATATTGATATGAAATGAAGTCTTGATATCACACAGTACTAAATGCGTAGCAAAATGGCACCCAATAGTATCTATTTCCATTTTTTACACATGTTAACGTTCTAATTATATCTACATGCAAATTACAAAGTGTGTTTGATATTTACTTCATAAAGCAAACAATGTTATACATGCTATTATATTACCAACTTGCGTTTTTTGTTTCTTTCAATTGATCATAAGTACTAGCCTGACATTGGAATTCCTAGATTATTGAATAGGCTAATCAGAGGCGTACCGTGGCATCCTCCAGTACTCACGTGAGTAACATCGGAATCTGAACTTGAAAAAAAAAGAGAAAAATTCTTAAAAGTCGAAATCTGCATTAAAATTGATGATCAATGTGGGGTAGGCGGTAAATTTAACCAATTTTTACACAAAATTATTACATAATATTTTATTCTTAAAATGCACCAGATTGCGCAATTCGATGTTTTTATTTCAAAATTGTCTCGGACCCCACCAGCGGCAGAGCGAGGACACGCTCCCACACCTACCCCACGTCAGTATCTCAAATATTGGTCACGGTACGCCGCTGGGCTTGTTGCCAACAAAATATACGCCGTACATAATTCATTACACAATTCAATGCATTTGTTGGATTTATTTATAGAAACGGTTTGTTGGATTTATTTATAGAAACGGTGTTAATATTTGTAGAATTTCATTCTCGCCCTCGATCGATACTAGTATCATCTCTTGTGTTTGGCGCTTGGAATTATGGGGGAAAAGTAGTCCGGTCAGGTGATTTGCATATATATAGCTAGTGACCAAAACCCAGGTTTTAGGACCCAATCTAGACACGCCGGACAAAAGCACCAAACTTTCCTCACATGTGCGTTTTATATTTCTATGTATGTTTAAAAGGGTCCTCAAAGGTTCGTGAATCCCTAAAAGTATTAGGATTATATGCACACCGAATAACCGTACCGCGGATGAAGTCCTAAAACATCAGGAGGGCACCTGCCGAATATCAGTGATGAATTTGAAAAATTCGAAATGATGTCAGTATGGTATAATTTATCTTCAAAGCCAGTGAGCAATAGATAGTATTACTAAACTAATAACACAGGTAAATAAAATTATATGATATATTTCCGATTTTCAAATTAAGTTTGTAAGTATCGTTTTAACGGACATGATCTATTTCAGATTTTTAAATTAAGTTTATAAGTATCGTTTTAACGGTGGGACATACTATTTGATGGCGACGGTTAACTGTTAAATGTATCAGTGACGATTTATACACCATGTCATTAAAACATGATATTTACTAGAGTGACGTATTCTGGACATATATTTGCACATAATTCGTTAAAAATATACTGGTAAGAACATTTATTCCAAAATACATTCTAAAGTGTTAGACTTCGTTTAGACAATAACCCTTTTAAAAAGGTAAACTATATCACAGATATTTGACGATCTCGATTGTATTGTTAGTATTTTTCTTGATATGTCGCATATAAGTGTCGAGAGTTGACGAGAGTTGACGAAGCAGGACTTGTTAAGATTTGAGTTTGTATGTTGTTTACATTTCAATCTACAAGCTGTAGTTTATTTTGAAAAAGGTGTTATGGTTGTAAAACTAAAAGTAAAAATAGAATAACGTGCTTCAGTTTTAAATAAAGTATGTATTTATTCTAAAACGGGTCAGATACTTGGCGCATATGTTCATCATCATTTCACAACCATATGTGACAAGCGCCTTAACTCTGCCATGCATTTTACCAGAATTATCTACCTCTTCAACTTGGATGTTTGGTTAAGATTTGAATGTACCGTAGAAAAACTTTACGCCAACAATATATTGACACAACCCTTTGAAACTAGCTGCATGTTTATCATCTTGTTCTCTAGCGTAAAGGGGTCCCTCTACATGGTTACAACTTGGGGAACTTGCAGTAATTTATATGTTCGACTTCCATATTGCTCAGTGCAGGGCAAAGGATTTTGTCATAAGTGCCACAACAACTAATATTCCCGCCCCCATATAGCAAGTAGAACGGGGCCTCTTGTTTATAGCACATTCCTCTCATTCCGACTTAAGGGTTCCATCTATGACCTTACACTCAATTCCATGAGTAAATATGGGTAAACAACTCATTGGATAGTCAGTTTTACGCTTTTGTGTTTAGCTCTTATCTTTAAGACCAGTACATGTCAAGCGGGAATTCCCTGATTATTTGTTATTGCATCTTGGTGAGTTTCGATAAGACTTCCGTGATCTTAACACACAACATAATCTGACATCCAATTTAGTTCAAGTTTATATTCAATTTTCAGATCGAAAGTGAAACAACGCGCTAAAACACCTTGTAAACTCATAATTATCAACAAAGAATGGGAAAAATAGACATATCAAATAGGAAACATGGAGAAGATGTCAAGGAAATGGAAGTAGATGATACGATTAAATGCGAAACAGTAGCAGTGAAAAATCAGGACAATTTAGGTAAATCAAATTTCTCAAAGACAAATATTGGGGAAAAAAGTCTACAGTA
Organism: Cyrtodaria siliqua; assembly: GCA_037043455.1. Taxonomy (NCBI): domain Eukaryota; kingdom Metazoa; phylum Mollusca; class Bivalvia; order Adapedonta; family Hiatellidae; genus Cyrtodaria; species Cyrtodaria siliqua. The sequence goes on from JAWPHD010007649.1 coordinate 57,989, forward strand.
TTTTGTACAGACTTGAGCTGAAAATATGATTGTTACATGTTTTTCCAAGTGATATTCTCATGTTGTATGTATTTTATATCAATTTAAAAACGTCGTATAACAAGATAAAGAATACAAATTATAAATATATATGCAATGGGGTATATACACCAACTACTACAAAAGAAGGTATACAAGTCAAGCAGGAAATGCAGCATTTACATAACACAGTCAACCAAAAACAAGCATTCAAGACAAACAACAATTACAAAGATAAACAGAAGATAATTACAAAGGACACCACAAACATAACAGGGTTGACAGTAAGGATACCACCTAAATCGGTCAGTGAGATCAAAATATAAGACCTAAAGCTCTGATATAATTCAGTGGGTTATCATCCTCCTTATTCAAATGTTGACTCGGGGGTCATACATGACCAGTGCCCATCTAGGGGTCACATATTTCACAATGGGTCATATTGGGAAAATTTAAGAGACTTCTCCAAAACTGTAAAGCGTAGACATATAATGTTTGCATGTAGCACTGACTTATTGTCTGCAACCAAGTTTGTTGAAATAGTGACTTAAAATAGACGTGTAGTGGGGGAAAACTGTTTTCAGTAACCACTATACTTATTGTTTTTACCGCTTTGGAGATGTAGGGCTAGAATCACCTCGTCCAAACATTATTTAATACTGATCTCATGAAAGCAACAGACACAAGCAAGAGAGAAAAGTAGCAGACTCGGTGTTATCGAGTCTCTTCATGAGAGGTAATAAAAGTTGCAACACCTCACACGTCCTAGCTCCGGCTTCCGTGGTATTCTACTTTAAAGCCACACAGATTGGGCTTGATGACCCCAAAGGACCAGTAAGTAATAACACTACTGATTTGTAGTCGAGGTGATTTTTTACAGCCGCCACACAACACTAAACAAACGCTAGTGTGAATGCCAATACATACTGAAAAGCGGTTCCATTGGAATCAACAAACAAGAGAGAAACGCAGCAGACTCGATTTTATTGAGTTTATCATGAGAGGAAATATAAGGTGCAACACCTCTCACACACCCAGCACCGACGGATGCGGTATTCTACTTTAAAGCCACAATGATTGAGCTTGATGATCCAAAATCAACAGTAAGTAATAACGCTTCTGAGTTGTAGTCGGCGCCACACATCATTAAACAAACGCTAGTTTGAATATCAATTAGTACAGAAAAGGGGATCCCTTGGCAGAAACAAACATAAACAAGAGATATAAGACGCATATTTGATTTTAATAAGTCTGTTCTCGAGAGGTAATGAAAAAAGCTGCAACTAATGCTTAGCCGTTTTTCCTGTCTTCATCCTTTCCTGAATATAATACTTGTATGTGACTGCTTTTTCTCTACTGAAAGCATATTAAACTTATCCTCTATGCAAATTGTTATGCATGCAAATCATTGTTCACATGGAAAGGATCTCTATAAGCATTTTGTTTTCGTTCCAATCCATTTATTATTGTAAGTAACATTTGCATAGTATGAAAATATGTTTAAATCAATTTGCAACATCTCTCACACCCCTAGCAGCTACTTTGAAGCCACAAATATTGGGCTTGATGATCCCAAAGGACCAATACATAATAACCGTAACACTATTGATTTGTCATTGGGACGACGTTTTGCAGCCGCCACAAAGCACTAAACAAGCGCTAGTGTGAATGTCAATGCGTACTGAAAATGGGATCCTTTGAAAGCAACAAACGCACAGGAAAGTAGCAGACTCAGTTTTATCGTGTTCATGAGAGATTATATAAGTGCACCACCTTTCATACCCACCCCCACCCCCCAGCACCGGCTGAATTGGTATTATATTTTAAAGCCACACCTATTGGGCTTGATGATCCTAAAGGACCAGTAAGTAATAACACTACTATTGATTTGTAGTTGTGGCGACACTTTGCAGCCACCATTCAGCACTAAACAAACGCTAGCATGAGAATCCCTTGGGAGCAAAAAGACAAACAAGAATTCTATACTTCCCTTAAACCTTGCAACGTCTCTTACTAGACTCAAGAAACAACAAACACAGTGCTAAATTCAGAATTTCAAATTGTAATTTGGCACAGAGCACCTGGGTGACCAACTGATACCACGGCATTTCTTAAATAACTCATAATTAAACTCAAATTATTGATAAGACTCAATCTCATTGTATCAATTACTCTTTAAAGTAATGAAGAAGTTTTGTATATGTTATCACTCAATGTTCATAAACAATCATAGTAACGTTCATATTCATATAATTATCATAGATCATAACAGTGTAAAACACTATTATTCATTTAATAACATTAACAGATGCATACAACGTCAATTGTGAAATATACATAACTTGAAACATAGACTAAAAAACTAAACGTGTTATTCGGTCGTTGTCCCAAAGCTGAATGAATTGCCGCTCAATTATTGCACGAGCAAACTCGTGCAAATCTCATTGCTACACCTAGCGGAGACTTAACACGATTCGAGAGAAATTAATTTAAGGTGAGCCCCATGACTTAGAAGGTATATAAGACGAAGCACACACACCTGGACGAACTGCTGTGGCTGTAGCAGTCTTACCGCTAGAACTGGAGCGTTTACGTTTAAGAACCCGGGTTTCCGCCTTGTAAATATTGGATTCATCCTCGCTGTCGCTGGCTATTGGATTAGCTTCGTTTAGCTTTACTGTGTCCCAGCCCCCAGCAGACGAGTCGGCGATTCGTATAAGCTTGTTACGTTTTCTCAACTACTCGGACAGCTCTTTTAATACTTCTTGGCAGTACCCTGTCTTTCCGTACTCAATTGACCAGGTCGCCTGCTTTGCCGACTCAATATCATTGTTAAAGTCAAACTGAATTTTATTACCATGGTATTTCCATACAAGGTCCTTGTCGGATTTCAACTTTTTCACTTCTGCGGCGACGTTAAAAGTGCTGCCCTGTAACTCGTCCTTTAAAGCTTTTACCGCCTCTCGTCGGCTTCTTAATTCCGCCAGAACCTGATATAACTGGTTTTGAACCTCTGTGCCGTTGTTCCCCACCACGTGTACGTTCTCATCCATGACAAAATATCGTCGTGAAAACTAAACGTGTTATTCGGTCGTTGTCCCAAAGCTGAATGAATTGCCGCTCAATTATTGCACGAGAAAACTCGTGCAAATATCATCGCTACACCTTGCGGAGACTAAAGTGTTCGCCAATAGTATAAAGTGGGTGGGGTATGGTAAAAATTACAATGTCAATTTTTGCTTAAACTTCAATTTTCTTGCAACTGTCAATGCTGACATATTGTGTCACATTTATAAGGAAACATTTTGATAGCTAGTGTTTTGAATAAAAGTAATTCATAAAAAAGATATTGTATTTTTGATTTCAGTACCTCGGGTGCATCCAATCATTGACTTCTTTTTCTTTTTTATTGAAAGTGAATACACACATCCATAGTCCAGTATGTTGTTTACAATATGTAAGAATAAAAATGAAAAATTAAATCACAGCAACTTAATAAAACAGAATTTCATAACACCATCTATGCCAAATCAATGAATTTTCTGCACCGTGTTTTATCCCCAAAAGTAGTGCAAATCACTTTTAAATTATACTATTTGCACAAGATTTACTACTACTAATACTACACAATGATTAATGAATGAACGGTATTACAAACATTTGTTTACCTCATGAACGATCCTCTATTGCGAGTGTAGTCTGATAGATCTGAACGGTTTATAACAGGTGCGTGGGGAAAACGTATTGTTTCTTCTTAAATATGTTATTCTTGAGAGATATAAGCCTCGAAACATTATAAAATCAGTTAATTTGGCAAATAATATCGTTACTTTCTAATTTCCGGAAACATTTGAAGTATGATTCCGAACGTAGCTGGTATTATCCGAGTTTTCACGAACGAATGCCTTATAACACCTACAGTTGCATAAGTATTTATTTATTCATTTTATTTCCTCCATTACAGAGATTACATAATATAATATTATGACGGTGCAAACAATGCATATTAAAGTAGGTGATGTATGAAATATTTGAAAAAAAGTGAAAAACATATAACAATATGTACATACATATATAAAAGATATCCAAAACATGTCTAATAAATATTCCCTCTTGTTAGCACCTTTATTCACGAAACGAAATATAGAACGAAACGAAAGTAGACAAAGGTTCTGGAGGGGAATGTAATCATATATATTTAACTACAGTATCCTGGTCCGTGAGTAGACTAATGTAATACGCAATTGACTTACTCTAAGAATTGCCAATATTGCATGTTTGTCTGCTAGTATGTTAATTTGCAACTTATACAAACACATATTGAGTTACATTTTTTATAAAGTGATATTACTGCATTAGAAAAGCATAATAATTAGTTGAAGACAATGTGTCAAAAAAGGGTATGCTAGATCCAAGCATGACATTATACATCTCTTTGCCAGGAAGCGTAATGAAGAGGTTAAATTGTACAATATCTAAGATCAAATATAAATCGTCAAAATATTTTTGTCTCGACAACGAAAAGGCTTCGCATGTTGATGTTGAATGTTCGAATATGTCATTTACTTTAAAGTGGCACAACAAACATTCACTTTCGTTGGATTGGCTAACATGAACCCACAGTTTAATTATATACAACACCAAACGAATGTCTGAGCTAGATCGGGGAATATCCCATAATACAGCTGACTTAAGTATTGGATGAAGACGCCGGAATCTCTGGAAATCTTCATCTTCACTCAGTCTCAGTTTCCACGATTTAACCTGGTTAATATTTACAGTATTTAAAACAATTTTCTTCCATTTATATTTTGGCGGAAAATGTCCACTATTGACATACTCCGTCAAAAAGTGCTGTAAGTTATATTTACTTAGTATGGTAAATATATCGGGAATAAAACCGTATTGGTCCTTGAAACCCTTCAGAACAAAATGTTGTAACCTAATGTCGAATATCCTTCTAGACAGTAAGTTTAGCGGCGTAGAGCATAATTTTTGTAAAAAACACAATTTTCTTTTATCAATTTCCGACATCATTGGCATCCAACCTAGAGTACTCAATGCCATGTCTGTTCTAGTGCGCATATGCAACTTCTGAGTACATTTTGCAGCTAATCTTATAAATATGTCGGCTAATAAAATGTCACATCCTTGCATGTGTGACCATAATTCGCATCCGTAAAGAAATGAAGGAAATGATATCTTCTTTATAAGATTTGCAAGAGTCTTATGATTTATCAAATTAAAATCAGTCCCTATGTTAAGCAATGAAAATAGAGATGCTCTCCCCTTTGAACATCTACTTTCAATACCTTTTGAACATTTTAAATTCGGGACAATATCTATACCTACATGTTTTGCGTGCATGGTTTGTCCAATACATTTTTCTCCAATCATAATCTTAACAGCAGCTTTAATGTTTTTATTTTTACTACATACTAGAAAATTGCACTTTGAATCATTATAGGAAAATCTCACTTTAAAAGGCGTAGTCATTCGCGATATCTAGACAAGACTGCAGATTTAGTGCATTAGGACATACTAAGGTAATGTCGTCGGCCAGTGTTGGGGCAACACAATTTACGCTACCAATAAAACAACCAAGTCCGCTGCACTCTAGATCATCGAGAAGAGTGTTGATGTATAAGAGATAGTACCAACTAGACATTACACCTCCTTGGCGTGTTCCCTGCCATAAGGTGAATGGTTCGGATTTTATACCATTTACTAAAACGCAGCTTGTCATACCACTGTAACACTCTATTATTGCGCGAAGGGCTTTTCCAGAGATGCCAAATTGTTTTATCTTGTAAAAGAGGCCATTATGCCAAACAGTGTCAAATGCCCCTGATGTATCTATCAGGACCATAAATGGACTACTTCCATTTTCGAACATATAGTAAATTGTTTCGCGAAGGTTAAATGATGTTGTTATCGACCCGAGATATTGTTGGTAGCCGTTTTGCTGACTATTTGGGAAGCTAATTCTACGCTGTTTAGTCCATTTTTGAACTCTTAATGATTTTACTTTTTCGAAAACTTTGTAGATAACAGGTAAGAGTGTAACCGGTCTATAGCTTGCCGTGCTACTTCTACATTTGCCTTCTTTTAATATAGGTATGATAATGCCGAGTTTTAGATCGGACGGTACATGTTCTGTATAGAAAATCATATCATACAGATGTGCTAGATAGCGAACTATTGATGTTCCTCCGTACCTTAGATGGTCATTTACTTTTAGGTCATGACCTCCGGATTTATTTAATTTAATGGAGCGAATGACTTCAAGTACTTCTGAAAAGTCAACAGGACCGCTGAGGATCTTGTCAGTAGCATGATCGTTTGATTTCAAAAAACTGTCGATATGATTATTAATTTCGTTTTTAAAATCTTCGTCAAAATCTTCATTTAATACAGGGATGAAAACACTTTCGTAGTGGTTTTTGAAGGCGCCTGCGATCTCGCCAGGTTCCCTGAGAACCTTACCATCTACGTTTATGTCTCTTATGATTTTGGAGCGTCTTTTCCTTTTCTTATTTAGAATTTGCCAAAATGTTTTTGAATCAACCTCTGCACTTTCTTCCAGCTCATTACAAAATCTGCTATTACACTCTGAAATTGCATTTTCTTGGATATTTTTGAATTGTCGTTTAGATAATTTGTAGTTTGTGTAAGATGAATGAGTATGGTCTCTAGGCCTTCCTTCAGAGATCCACGCTCGTCTTAACTGTCTCTGGGTTGCGTGTGCTTGTTTGACCTCTGAGGTCCAGTAGGGCTTTGCGTGTACATTTGGTTTTAATTTAGGCAAGGTCTTATTTGCGGCCGCATGAATAGAATGAACAATGTGTCTGTACATTTCATCTACGTCATGGTTTGAGCAAATATCTAGGTTTAAAATATCACGTTTCGATAACTCTTTGTTTAGTTCAGCTGTATATTTATCTTTAGCTGTATCTGAACATTTTCCCAGTTAACCTGCTTGTGTTTCTGAATGTTTCTAAACATATAAGCATCCAAACAAACAAAACTCAGTTATGATTGGAAGATGGTCTGATACAGTGCAGGCATCATCATCAATTGCATTGCACACATTAATAACACGTTTTTGGTCGCTACTAAGTATAATGTAATCAAGCGTTTTCTTAGTTGGTCTGAACGTAAACGAACAGCCTTCTATATTTGCGAAAAACAGCAAGTTGTTATGAAGAAACCGTTTTAATAAGCACCCTCTTTGATTATCTACTGTTGAGCTACATATATCAACATTGAAATCCCCCGTTAGTATGACATTTCCCTTTTTTGAATATATTTCCAATAAAGACTGCACTGTATCTAGACACTCTTTGTATTCATCAAAACTATAATTTACTGAGGGTATATATACAGAGAACATAAATGTAGATTCATTTGGAGAGTTAATTATCTCTACGCCAACAATTCTATCAGAAAATGTGTGCACTATGTCTCTTATGCAATATGCATAGTGTTTCTTATACATAATTGCACTGCCACCTTTACCACATCTCAAACCCTGACTGTTAGAGGCATCGCATGTAGATATAGATGTATAATCAGTATGAATAGAGTTTAAAAACTCTGTATTATTTTTCTTTAGTTTATGCTCAGTTATAATAGCAATGTCTATATCGTATTTGTCTTGCAAGTCACTGAGACTAGCTGCAGACGACATGATGCCCCTAACATTCCAGGTCAGAGTTCTGCAATTGATTTTATTAACATGAGTGTTCATAACACAGGTGAATAGCAAAATCGCAACAAGTACTTCGATACTAAAATAGCGTATGTTAATCATCGCCTTCATATTGATGTCCGTTATGTTCTTTATAGTCAAACTTTGATACCCATTCGTTAGTACCACACCACTTTCTACAGTACATTCGTTTCATCCAAAAACTCGTATCTTCAAGTAAATGACCATCAGACTTATAAACAGTTATTTTGGCTCCTAAACAACGTCTTTTACTTTCAAACATATTTATTCCTACCACCTCTACTCCTCTGTCAGTAATATACTCTTCCATCCCGTCACGATTTGAATCAAAACTGATTCCACCCACATAGCATCTGACTGTCTTTCTTCTTACAATACTGCCAAAGCACGGTGTTTCGGTGTGTTCTTGGTTTGATCTAGTAGTTCTATAGTGAGATTGATAAGTGGCTATTGGTTTCCTATAGTTTCCGGCTGTTTCCTGTGTTTGGTTATTATTGGCATCGAAGGAGTTTTGTTTGTCTATCTTCGTGTGTGATCCTCGTTTCTATCGCCTTTCCTATACTAATGCGTTCGTTAGTTAAAGCGCATCCATTAGCACCCGTCTGCTTATCTTGTTCCTTAGACTGTGTTTTAGGCGTTTCGGCTTTGTTTTTGTCTTTATCGTGTTTTTTGCTTTCTGCATCCATTTAAGTGCTTCCGAATAGAGCTTCTTCTGACTTTCGCCTTTATCGCATTCTTGAGTATTCACTTCTATTTCAGCAGGTGGCATACAATATATCCATTGATGTACTTATGGTACTCTCAGGTCGCACAGCCATACTTTCAATCGTTTTTTCGTGGATTCGTTTATGGCTCGTCTGTCCCTTAATCGATTCCATTTTATCAAATATGTCAAGTCTGTCATTTAACTTTCGTATTGTGTCTATAAACATCTTGTTCTGGTGTTCTACAACCCGTATACGTAGCTATAATCGTAAACTTCAGATGATAGTTTCAGCAACTCATTCTCAAACACCTCTAACCGTGTATTACAAACAGCTATTTTATTTGCGTCAGCTGCTCTTTCGCATTTTACGGCTCCCATTTCAATTTTAAGAGCTCTCACATCGGCCTGGAGTTCAGCAAGTGCTATCTGAGTTATAACACTGTGCAGGTGGGAAGCAGAGTGGTTTTTAGCTCCGCCGTCCACTTATCATAGCAACACATGACAACGGAAAGTAGTACGTCATTTTCCGTCAACGTCAAAAAAAAGTGAAACAGCCGCCATTTTCTTTTTTTTAAACGCGTAATCTGGAAGATTGTAACAAGTTTACATGATTAAAATTTTAGTTCCCTTTTAAGTTTCGTCATCTTCAGCTGTATTGACTTTTAGATGCTTTACTGCGCGAGAAATTTCGTGATTCACCCATTTAAAATTCCGAAGCGAGGGGAAGTAACTCGTAAGAGATGTCATTGTTAAAATGCGTTTAAAAATGGTAACACTTGTGTTCTTTTCTAATGAAATACAAGGAGATACTAAAAATATGTTGTTTAAGCTTAAATAGTACATGGCGTGTACTACATGTCACGAACATCATGGTATTTCTTTATAAAAATTACACGCTAAAACGATAAAATGTTCCGACTCGGCACTGTCGGTCAAAAAATATAACGAGTGTAAAGTCATTGAACGTCTACAGGTGCGTATTCGGTATTCGGTGAAGGGGCTCACACTAAGTCTGAAAAGTAGTCTGTAGCCTATATTTAAAAAGGCTGACCGCTGTTCAGCTTCTCGATGTGCATTTTGATGCCAATCTGGAATTATGGAACTCAACTGGCCACCCGCTAATGTTTTTTTATTTATTTTTTATTGGCGAGTATCACCATATGCAGCCATATTTAACATCAAAATATACTAAAACAAAGCTGCAGTCCAATTTATTTGGTTATCCCTCACCGGCCCGTCACCACAACCATCACCCACCCCACCAATAAAAAAAATAAAAAAATGCGGATCTGGTCAGGGTAGGTGTCTCATTAGTAAACATGCTCGGAGAATAGACTTCGATATATAAACTTCAGATAGGAGGATTTATGTCTGCTTACGATGGACGAGGCTAAACACACTGAAGAAACTCAGTGGCGCCGTTGTCTTGAACCCGGATCCTGTGCTTTTAAGTTTTTAAGTGCACCGCATTGTCCGCTACACCGACACTTGACAAAACAAATATAACGGCTTAATATGTCAAACTAGTATAGACATGGAAATATCAGTTTCCAGATTGTTATTAGTGGGAAGCGGTCACTAAGTCGACCTTGAACTAGAAGTGTGTTCCATCACCCATGAACACTTGCTTTGCCTGCTGACAGTGCTGTTTGCTTATTTCCAAGGTTAGGTTGCAGGTTAGGCTGATAAATAGGGCATAACCTGCCAAAATGAAAGTCAGAGGTATTGCACATGTGTAACAACATCCATTGAGATGAAGACGTTGGTGAAGTTTCATGAACACAATTAAAATACTTTTCAATTGATGGCCAAGGTTAGGTTGCAGGTTAAAGCATGACAAAGTGATCGATAAGTGTCTGCCATCCTAAGCAGTAGACACAAAAATAAGTGTTCAGTTCTCATATGAATATATCTGTCATGTGGATATTTTTTATGCACTCTTCAACCCAATGAATTTTACTTGACCAGGCTGGACCAGTGACATTTGCTTTATCAGACGAGTACCGCTAAGTACAGCAAAACATGTTTCGAGATGCTAATTTCAAATTCAGTGCTCGATATACACTTCAAGATTGCCATCATCGGCCCATGTGTCACTTTAATTACAAAAGATCTATTTCAAAAGCTTGAATAAACAATAAATAAATTAAAATGACCTTGTGTTCCCAAAAGGCAGTTTTTCAGTTTCAGATACATGCATGACTGTACGCAAATGGAAACTTTTTTTACATACAATGTAGATCCAACTGAACCAAGGAATAAATAATACAATATTTTATATATATTATATTTATAAACTAAACATCTATTAAATACTACAATAATGAAATTTACTTCATACTTACAACATACTTACAACAAAAAAATCAATGTCATATATGGCCTAAAATGTGTTAAAATGATGTAAAACACCAAAAGTTTTTTTGAATGTGAGCATCTACTGTCAATGTATGACATTGTATACATTTGGTGTTTTTTTAACAGCTTTACATATTATATAGTCTCTGTGAGGCATAATTATGTTCATTTTGGTTCTTTAAAAAAATAATGTCTGCTTAGTCCTCGGGATTGCCAAACTGAAGTCACCATCATGATCAGGCGAACACATCTCAAGCGGGATACGCAGTAACAAGTATATACTGTAACGCATAAGGCCGAAGAAAAATTAACCGCGTTTCTGATTTGGCCTAATAAAATGAATATATTTCCTTGAAATTAGAATCTTGCGATCACAGTATTGTCAACTTTTTTGGTTAAATCCACGTCTTCCAGGGTTGCATTGGTATTTGAAGAACGAAGGGCATCTGGAAACCAGATGATGCGTCTCTGAAATGAACAAAACAAGTTGTTAAAAAGGATGGATTGGTGGTACAAAATATATAAGCCATATGATATATGCATGGAATTTCACATGAATCAACAGAGTGTCCTGTTATTTTTAAAAGGATTTTAACTTTGGCTGTCGTATATACCGTATTTCCTCTAACAGTAGCTCCCGGGCACTATGGAAAGTGCGAAGGGGGGGGGGGGGGCTAATATTATGATACAACTTTTCAATATATGTCACCTCCTTTCCCCGGACTGTTTCCTTATAGAATTACTGTACGGCGATCTTTTACTGTTACACCGGTATTGACTTAACCAAAACATGACTGTACCGAGTATATTACTGTCATCACTCTGCATCTATATGATACACATTTCTGTCAAACTTGACGATTACAAAACGGGTTGGTTGCATATGAATTAACCAATAATAAAAGATAAACTAAATAGTAAATTGAAAGGAACGAGATAAATAAAAGCGGTAATTGTATTGATGATGATAGCGCTTTAAGGTTTATGTCATAGACCATACTGGTGTCGAAGGTAAAAAACTCCCGTAATCAAATCCATAAGCGGTAAAAACAGTGTGTTTTTTAGAAACTTTTAATTTAATCAAATCCATTAGCGGTAAAAACATTGCGTTTTTTAGGAACTTTTAATTTTTGAAGACGGTATGGTTTCTTAAAACAGGTGGGGGCTCTTCTAATAGAGGAAATACGGTATTAATATATAGGTAAATTGACATCACAGAGAAATGTGAACGTTTAACATCAACTTGTATGGGTTTTTGTGTGATAAATAGAATCTCACAAAATCATCTATTATTTTTTAAACTCTTCAGTAAACATTAAACATTATTTGATGCTCGACAAGCCGCGCATTGTATATTTTTGCCAACTCGTTTAATAAATCCGCACTCGTTCATGGAAGATCAGCTATTATATCCGCCGAGAAAAAAATATTTAATCATTATTCTCCCATCACTGCTAAAATCAACAAAATATTCTGAAGTATATATTTTTTTTAGGTCACACATAGATGAAATATTACATTTTTATATTGTGCCCGGCCTTCGCACAGTATAGGTTATTTAGAGCCGCCCCAGAGAGAGGAAAAGGATACATAGGAATCTGGGAACCGTGCCCTACTCTTATTATCGAATAGATTCCTGTTGTTCCTTAACGTGCTTGGAGGATAGACTGATACACGGGACCGCCCGGTTTACGTCCCCATCCGAAGGACGAGGTTAAGGGAAAGTGTGTTTCCCAAGAACACATCGACGGAAAGGATGAGATATGAAATGCCTGTATATTATTCTCTATAATTATAGTATAACTGTGTAATTTATATATTATTACTAATTGCTGATATTATTGCACCAATCATATATTTAAACCTATGGTAGAATAACGAAGACAAATAATACATCTAAATTTTAGTTAATTATATGCAAGCAGTTTTGAAGTGAAATTGATACGGGACTAATAAACTGTGATACTAATGTTCGACAAAATCTTCAAGATTGCCATATGTCCCTTTAAAGTGTCCTATTATTTGTAATTTAACTGGGGCGGTCTTTAATAATATCGCTGTAAAGTGACAACAGCACAGAGAAACTTTCATGTTGTATCATGTGTATCCATTGTTTTATGTGATGGAATTTCACAATATCTCAACAAAACAAACAAAAAAGTAAAGTATTCCAATGAGCTGGGACAATTATACTTATAGATAGGCACTCCTCTTTTTTTTTTAAAGTAGCTATCCCGCCAAATAACTACAAAATTGCACTAGAAAACCGTTTATCGAAACTCTATCCATATAACAATGTATATGCGCTGATTAAAAGTATAGGTTTATTAATAGGTTCTTAGAATACCCGTGATTGAATAACCGTAAAATGATGGTAACTCGTAATTCGACACTCCAGTTCTGGGTTTGGTCCGGCTGGTTAAAGCCGTTTATACTGTGTATGTATGAGTTTGATTTCTCAAAATATGTAAGTTATAATATATATACTTTGTCATCCGTAGGTTTAGAAACAGTGTACATAATGTTTATAAAATTTGACTGTTGTTGGCGGGATGGCTACTTTAATGAGAATAATAAAAAAATCTGTACAAATTGGGTTCTCCCACTCAAATAAATCTACTGTTTCTCAAGCTTATCAAGCTTATTAAAATCCACGCTAAAGAACCGCAGAAATGTATTCCCGAATTTGGGGCGGCTCGAAATATTAACATTTGCTAGTAAGATAGATAGAGTAGCTTAGGTACATTTTTTTTGAATTCCACTCTCTGGGGTGGCTCGAAATATTGCCATATTATTAGCTTAATTAACCTATATCACTGGGGTCAAATATATTAAAGTTTATAGCTTTAGCTTACCCAGGGCTAGGCTAAGTCTCAGAGCTGGAACTTGGAGATGCCACTTGACAGAAGGTGGCAACATCTGCAAAGATCCCTGAAAGAAAATCAATTGTTGTTTTTATACATACCATACATACCTACAGTAGATGTGTTAATCCTTTACAGTACTGCTGTAGCTATATGCAAACTTTGGGCAGTGTGGGGTGTGTGTGTGTGGGGGGGGGGGGGGGGGTGGATGATGCAAGGGCACCGATTTTGTGGGTGGGGAGGGTGAAGGGGAGGTGGCAACGGTGCATTTCTGATCTGCGGTCATAGAGGGTGTTTGGGGACAAGGCCATTTATTTTTGGGGAACAATGGAACATTTTCTGTTATTGGTAATATTTTTAGGGAACAAGGGAACATAATAATAAAAATAAATGGAAAAATATTTTTGGAGAACAAAGCAAAATATTTTTGGGGAACATTGGATCATATTTTCTGTGAACATAGACCCCACTGGAAGGGTCTCATCATAGAAATAATACATCAGTGCTATATTATTATTACATTTTAACGGAGACAACTATAAACATGAACATGCACTAAATAAAACACATTTATGGGTCAGTACCGAGTGCTGTACATACCTTTCATCCTTTGTTTTTCCTTTATGTCTAAACACCAAAGTTGTCGGTGTCCCTAATCGAGGCGAAGGGACATGACTCATGTTGTCTACATGACATGACCTTGACAGGAGATGTTCTACAAGTATTTGTTATATCATTCACCCATAACAATAGTTAACACATGAATAGGTCTGTCTTTTTGCTCATTAAATCCTGGAATTGTGAAGTATTCACTTGCAATTATCCATAGTTCATTCAACCGTAAATCAACGGTATGACTGAAAAGCGAAAACACAACAAATTACTGCCGACTTGGCCTGTTGTGATTTTTAATAAGCGTCTAGGGCGGCTGATTTTTACCGTAAACATGCTAAAGGAAAGGCAGAAAAAGTGTTTAAAGGTTGACTTACTGACATTTTATTCGGAGCAGGAAATAACTATATCCGGGAGTAGAAAATATTCATGTTTTACGTTTCTGTTATTGATTTTCAGTTTTGCTTATTTAGCTTGTAGCCGCCATTTTGAATAATGTGTGTTTTGAGTGAGAAAAAAGGGTGACCATCTTTCAAAACGGTCTCAAAAAATGGGTAGTCATGAATTTTGCCGAAATTTTCAGGAAAGGTAGTAGAGGTACTGATCTATCATTCCTGCTAATTTAAGCCAAATTGGTGACTACCCATTTTTTGTGACCGTTTTGAGAAATCGGTAATTTTGCAGTTTCAAAAACCTCACAATTTCCGATCTTCACATTTGAACAGCGATTTAGGCTATGCAAAATATGCCAATAGTAGTCAAAACGAATGCTATGGGGATGTTTAACGTATAAACTTACTTTATTCATTGTCTGTGTTGTTTTTGCATTCAAAATTGGCTTAAGCTAACGTTTTTTAAAAGACAACTGCAATTTCCGCGTAACTGCACGTGAGTGCAAATTGGGACTACTTCGTGTTAAAACACTTGAAACTCAAAAGTGAGTTATGCGGTGTGTGCGCGTGAAAAGCTTCAGCTGCTGCTGCACTGTTTAGCTGACTAGTTCATCTATGGTCTTGAATAAATTGTAATACTTTTCCTGGCTACAAACAACAAAATACTCTATTTATTTAATTTAAATTTCAGTTTTAGAAAAAAATCATTAATAAGTCAGTGACTTTATAATTGCCTGATGGGTCTTTAAAGAAACATGATTTTCATATTTCAGTTGAAAAACGTAGGTGTTGAGTTGTCGAATGGAGTCATCTGCTGTGTGTCGACCAGATTTAAAGATTTTCATATTTCAGTTAAAAAACACAAGTGTTATAAAGTTGTCGAATGGAGTCGTCTGCTGTGTGTCGACCAGATTTGATGATTTTCATATTTCTGTTCAAAACGTAAGTGTTGAGTTGTCGAATGGAGTCGTCTGCTGTGTGTCGACGAGATTCAAAGATTTTCATATTTCTGTTCAAAAACGTAAGTGATTAGTTGTCCAATTGAGTCGTCTGCTGTGTGTCGACCAGATTCAAAGATTTTCATATTTATGTCGACCAGAGTTGATGATTTTTATATTGAGCTGAAGTTCAAGGACGTAAGTGCTAAGTAGCAGTTACAATTGTTTGAACTGGTTTAAAGAAATTATTAAAGATGAATATTTTGGTTGAGGATTTTTGTCTGGCAGTTTTAAAGAAAAAGGCATTTGTGGATTTACTATTCACATGGACAGTTAAAAGTGTTTATATTTTACCAATCATCCCTTATTTGTTTTTAAAAGATTTTTATGATATATGTTTTTGTTGCATGCATAACAAGGCAAATGCTTAGGGATCACTTTGTCCGTCGTAGTCCAACGTCCGTCCATCTCATTTTAACCTAATCTTGACCATAACTTGAAAAGTGTTTGACCTATGTTCATGAAACTTCACACACATCTTCATTTTGCCCTAAAGAACATCGTTACGCATGTCCAATAACTCAGACTTTCATTTTCAAATTGGTAGACTTTTGCCCCTTTTTATAAAACTTTAACCTGCAACCTAACCAAACTGAAATAAGCACATAGCAGGCGCCTGCAAGTATTCCGTGGAACACCGTTTTAGTTAATAATTGGCAACTTAAATTTTCATTTTCATCAATATTTACACGCAATTATTAATTGTATTAAGATCTTTTTATGTGTTATCACGTGCCATAAAACTCCATCCATGCACACATTCTTTCCTCCATTAATGGGTCAACATTTTTTATTTTAGAGGAGTATTGGCAAATGTGTTCATTTAGTGAGTCCCAGGCTCTCAAACTGGCAATATGGTGCCCAGAGGAGTATGTCAGCCTTCAAGTTCCTCTCAAGAATATACCCCAACGGCATGAGGGTGGACTCCAGTAACTATAACCCGCAGGATTTGTGGAACTGTGGCTATCAAATGGGTAAGGCAATAAGAAGTTCCTTTCCAGAATATAAGGTTCACTCAGTGAGTTCAGTAACTATACCTCACAGGATTTACGGAACTGTGGCTGTCAGACGGGTAAGACAATACAAAGTTCCTCTCCAGAATATAAGGTTCAGTAACTATAACACGGTAGCGATAGCAGGATAAACATTCATAACAAGCTGCTAATAATAAATATGATAAATTCCAATAACTAGCAACTTCATATGATTGTTTATCTTTAAAGGTCATGGCAATACTTGTGAATAAAATTTGAGTTCTTGAGCTCGTTTAAAAATAGTCTGAAGAATGGTTGGCGAATTCCAGGACTCTGCTGACAGTTCTTCGATTTTTGAATTCTTATATGATATTCAGTTGCCCTCAACTACCAAACCCCCGGGCTGATGATTCTTTGATATCAGAATTCTTGTATGACATTTCAGTTGCCCTCAACTACCAAACCCTTGGGCTGATGATCCTTTGATATCAGAATTCTTGTATATTTCAGTTGCCCTCAACTACCAAACTCCTGGGCTGATGGTTCTTTGATATCAGAATTCTTGATATTTCAGTTGCCCTCAACTACCAAACCTTTGGGCTGATGATTCTTTGATATCAGAATTCTTGTATATTTCAGTTGCCCTCAACTACCAAACCCCTGGGCTGATGGTTCTTTGATATCAGAATTCTTGATATTTCAGTTGCCCTCAACTACCAAACCCCTGGATTGATGATAGATTTGTACAATGGTTGGTTCAACAAGAACGGATGCTGTGGTTTTGTTGTAAAGCCAGATATTATGAGGGAGGAGATAGCGTATTTTAGTGCTAACACCAAAGAAGTCATTCAGGGAGTGTCTCCCCAAATATACTTCACGTTAAGGTTAGTCAGTAATATTGTTTGGTGTGCTCGTTTCAGCTAAAAGTTTTATTTTTATTTTTCTGACAAAATTCAACCAGTACTTAAATGGGTTGTTTATCAGTGAAACACATTTTTAGTGGTAAATAAAAATTTGTTTGTTTTGAGTGAATATAGGATTTATTTTCATCGAGAAGTGAGAAAATATCTGAGTTTCTTCACTTCCTGGAAATTTATGCAGAAAAAAAAAATGCGCCAAAACAATGACAACAACGTAGACAACGTCTACAGTTAGTTTTAAAGAATGAAATGCGCTCTTGGTTTTCATTGGGGTATGAAATATATTTGGGTTTTCATACCCCAATGAAAACCAAAAGAGCGCATTTCATTCCTTATATTTACATAAATATTTACCTTTAAAATGGCGTTGATTTCTTCTCTATATACGCCAGATTTACTATTTATTTCGAAAAAATAGTTTATTATACGGGGATTTTTATGGAGTAAAATGTAACAGCCGTTACGATCTGCAACATTTTAGACACATCCCTCATCCGCAATATTCTATTAAGTTAAGCTCCGCCCATCATCCAATGAAAACCATTAAAGTCATATCAAGAGGTATTCTGAAGGTAATGGTATTCATTGGAAAATAAATGCAGCGTGTCAAATAAGATTCATCGTAGCAAATGCAATAGCGATGACGTAAATATGTGAAATATAAACAATGAAAATGTAAGGTTTTATTTTAATCATAAAATCCACTATTTCACTGGAAAGTGTATAATAAAAATACCTTATTTTTCAAAATCGGTTGAGCATCAACAATAAACACCAATAATGCACCCCTTACACAAATATGGAGGTGTTTCATATTACTAATTATTGATTGGCCAATTATTTTGATGATGTCATGTGAAAGTTATGAATTGTGTCTTATTTTATCATGTCGATCTGTATAATTCTGCCGAGATACAGTGTGCCTGAGATAAAACCTTATCTCGGCAGTTACTGTCCTATCCCGTCAGGTGCACTTCTTTTGATGACGTCAGCACCTCTTTTGATGACGTCAAGGTATATTTGATGACGTCTGGGTAGTTTTGAAAGGAAAAAATGGGGGAAAAGGTAAATTAAATGATCTTAAATATCATTATAAATAGAATATCATGTTAGTGCCTGATCGTATCCAGTTTATCAGGTTCGGCATGAACAAAATGAAGCCCTTGGCACAGCCTCGGACTTCATTTTTTTCTCAGCCTCACCTGATAAACTGGATAGGATCAAGCACAAACATGATATTCTCTATATATCATGATATTTAAGATTAATTATGAATTGTTTCTTATTATATCATGTTTAAAATATAATTGATCTAATTTAATGGATGGTAACTGAGTGAACTGTATAATCTTTGATACAGTGTTCTATTTCTTGATTATTTCTATAATTTGATATAAAAATATACTTTTGCAGATTATCAGTGGTCAATATTTCCCAAAACCAAAAGGTTCTGGGGCGCGAGGGGATGTCACTGACCACTACGTTACCATAGAAATATTTTGGTATTCCGGCGGACTGTGCTAAAGAAAGAACGAAAACTGTTCCGCATAATGGTATGTTGAAATTGTGTTTTAGTTCTACCAGCTAAAGGTCATACATGCTTATGCAATTGCACTTCAGTTGTTGGTCTCTGTCTGTCTGTCTGTCTGGCTTAATAAGGCTCTAATTGTAATATGATGTTATTAAATAAGTGTTTCCATATTGGCCCAGTTATTGGTCAAAGGACTGTCATACTGGCATAAGGACGAGTTTCTTCATTTTGGTCGACTTTCAGTTCATATTGGCCGAGTTGGTGTCGTATTATGTGTAGAATTTCTAGTAAAACATGGCTAATATAGTTTAGTTAATTATTTTAATACACCCGATTATATAGCCTAGTTTAAAATATCTTGTTATATGCAACGATATATCACTGTAACGTTTGCAACGTTAGGAGAATAAGCAAGGCAATGCAAAATATATCACTGTAACGTTTGCAATGTTAGGAGGGTAAGCAAAGCAATGCGAAAGATTTCAGATGTGTGCGTTATTTTCACATTTTAATTCACCGTAAATGATGTTCTATTTCTTAAATAATGCTTGCCTATGTCCCTTAAATCTCAGAAGTTCAAATAATATTTCAGCTATACCCGATATTTGAGGATAGTTTTGAATTCCAAATCAACCTACCGGAGCTGGCTCTGGTGAGATTTTCCGTCCTGGACGATGACTACATTGGGGATGAGTTTATAGGGCAATACACAATACCTTTTGAATGTATGCAAACTGGTATGTACATCGTATTAATTCACTGTGTCGGCTTTTCGAAAAGAGAAAAAAGACACATTGGGATCATTTTGTTCAATGTCTTGCATCGGGACTTCCATCCGTACATAGGGATCACTTTGTCCGTTGTCTTGTTGACGTCCATTCAGCAGTCGGTCACTATCTGGCTTCACAAAACCTTTTTCATTTGTTAATATTTCTTTATCACTCTCGATATATACATTTATGACAAAAGTCGCATGATGTTACCGATATATAAAGGTCAAGGCCAAAGTTAATTCTAACGCTCTTGACAAAAATCCTCCATCCAATTGGTTGACATGGCAAATCCAGTCATGTGACGTTAAATCATCAAAAACGTGACGTAATTTAGTTTTATTTGAAAGCGTTTGTGAGAAAGCGTTTGTGAGAAAAACTGTTGAAAACACTGAAATGCATTAGAAACAGGTTAACCAATATTGAAATGTTCACTTTTGCGAGAGTATATCAGTCGTTTGCAAATAACAAGCAAATATACAAGTAACTCATTTGATATACAAATTGCATTATTTTCAACAATTACTGTACTTCTAAAAATTAATTACACATCAGTGCTGTTATGCAAAAATGGATTGAAAAAATTGTCGACAATAGCATTTAATATAGGTTAGTTTGTGCTGAAATTTGGAATTTTGCGACAGTAAATTAGTTGTTTAATGGTAGCAAATTATGTTTAAAAGGGACGCGTTTGTGAAACTGTGACCGTTTTCGACGACTACGGCGCATTGAAATAAAGCTACGACAGTTTAATGATACATGACTGATCTACAGTTAATGCATTATTTAATAATCGCAATTTATTTACATCAACAATTGGACTGCAGGATTTTTACCAAGTGTTAGAATTGATCATCAATCATTTTCCAGTTTGAGCAATACATTCTGTCATACAGCTTCGTGTTTGTTTATCTCCCTTTGATATTGTGAAACATTAAATATGTCTTATGTTTGGGTGCTTTAAGTTTTAGGCATATCTGTATAGTAGAAGTGTATTGTAGATTGAGTATAATTCTGGGGCTGAAATTATATCTTCATTTATTGGGTTTCACAATTATCAAGTTTCAGCAGATTGATGGCTTTGCTTAGGGCTGTTCCATTAAAACATATCCTGGTCTCCAGGGCCCAGTTGTTCAAAGACCGGTTAACTTAACCAAGCGTTAAATCAAAATTTCAAATATCTCTGAATTTCTGATAAAGTAATATTTTTACCAGAAATTGAGCATGTGAAAGCATTATGTTAAGAAGAAATACAAATTAAAAACTTTTAGTATTACAAAACATATTTTTACGAGAAAATGTACTTTGATGAAAGTTTACATTAACAGCGGATTAAGCTAATACTGGGCCCTGAACTATTTTAGGATCGTCGAAAATGAATATAAATTATGTATGGTGTCCATTTCAGGTTATCGTCATGTTCGGTTACTGTCCAATACTGGTGAACACATCGAAAACTGCTGTCTTTTTATTCATGTAGCTATAACTAACAAACGAGGGGGTGGGGTAAGTAACAGTACCTTTCTGTGACATATTTCATTGTGGTGATATGTACTTTAAAGTTTTAACAGATTTCACTAACATATGTTCTACGCAAAGTAAGAATATGGACGATTCCGGAATTGCTCTGCGCAAAGTAAGAATTCTTACTTTGCGCAACGATTCCGGAATTGCGCAGGACTATTCCGGAATTGCGCAAGGGGTTAAAACATATAAAGCATACATAAAGTGCCTCTGCGCAATTTGAGAATGTTCTGCGCAAAGTAAGAATTTGTGTTGGGATCTGAAATTTTGAAACCTATTTATTTTCTATTTTCATCTGCTTATTTGCTTTATCCATCTGTGACGAAAATATAAATGTGTTTCAAATTTAAGTATCGTGTATGATTTACATGAACTTAATTATTAACAAAACAATTTGAAGTCCTTAACTTCAAACAATAAAGCACATATTTGTTTACTATATTACATACTATTTGGTTAGAAAATTCAATTGAGTTATTATTTTTTTTGTAACGAGATTGAATGACAATACATTTTATTTATAGTGCATTAATAGCCCATTTATGAAACATAACAGAAACAATCATGTAATTACGTATTACCGACATAAGCCGTAAGTAGTTAAAGTTTGGCCAGTTTTAATAGTTGTGTCACACTTCTAAAATCAATTAGTATTCATAGATGTTTAATAATAAAGGCATTGTATTTGCATTGATAATATAATTAACTTCAATCTGTTTATCAAAAGAAAACCGACACAAATAACTATGTCCTATTGCATAATATGTGAGAATAATTAGATAGGTCGTTTCTATTTGTTGAATCGAAATTAACTCAAAAGTTTGATTGGCATTTCATATGGTATATTTTAATTTGGTTCAAAAAATGTTTACAGTTATTCTAAGTGACCGTTCACTATGGATGAACATAAACATTTAGTGCAACAGTTTGTTGATAGTGTATGTAACAAAGCAAATACGAAGTTACTTTCAAAGGAAAAATACGAAGAAGTTGTCAATTGTCTAAGTAACTCTAGTGTTTCAGTCAGTGCCAAGTTTCGTTGGTGGATTAAAAGCAAAGGATTTCAATTAGTGAATTTCCCGGAGTTAAATCTAATCGATGTATTGTGCGTGCCAGCCAAAATTGAGGTAAGTCATAATATGTTTTAAAGGTACTGCAGGTGATCTGGAAGAACTGTGGCTGTCTATCGAAATATGAATTGTGGGTCGTATTTGATATTAATTTTCATATTAAGTGTGCTCGTGCACTAAATAGGCAATCCAATTGTAATATGTTATATTAAGGATCGTTTGCGATAATGGGCCTCATATGGCTATCAAGGGCTAATGTCACAAATAGGCACACCTGTTGTAATATTCTCAAAAAGCGAAACTCTGTTTTATATTCTTAATTATGTGTTACTATTATTATTTATTTTACTTGTAGTAAGCTGGTAAGCGTTTTTTTTTTCCTTTTTATTTTTTTTTAAAGTTAATTTCAATCATATTTTATGCTGTAAATAATGCAATCATTATTAGATAAGAAATAAGGTTTTATAACTACGTTGAGAAGTCGGTGCTAATCAGTACACTCCAGATCTGATCTGGATTGTTATCTGATTTTTTATACTATTTTTTAATGTTTCAGTAGCCGTTGCGATTCTCTAACTCACATTTTAATAATGACGCCAAAGTTGTTTCCTTTTTCCTTTTTCCTTTATCATTTCTTTTTGAATAAGGAAAAAGGAAATAAATGATTTTTTTCCTTATTCCTTATTCAAATTTGTCAAACAGTTTGCACTTATTTTCTACTTTTATAAATGTATTTACATGCCTTGATGGTTGATACTTTTCTTTATTTACTAAACTAGTTACTTTTTGAATAAGAAAAAAGGAAATAAATGTTGACTTTTTTCCTTATTCCTTATTCAAATTGATCAAATGTTCTACTATTTAAAGAGTATTTACACGCCCCCATGTTTTGGACACCTAGTTCAAAAAGGTTATAAAATTGTCAAAATTAATCAACCTCATTTCATTTCCCTTTTCGCACCCGAATGGAAAAAATGAAATATTTGATCCATTTTCGCAAATTATTTCAAACTGTCATGACAGCCTTACAAGTAACAGGTACAATCTTAACTCTGCAATATTATTTACCATTCACTATGATTTCCTTGAGAAAAGATTTCAAGAATGGCTAAAATGCAGCAGGATGATGACAAATGCTTAGAGACATTTCTTTTCCCGATTCGCGCACGAAAAAGGAAATACTAGGTGAACTCTTCCTTTTTCCTTATTCAAAACTGAAAAAGGAAGAGAATCGCTGCGCTTCATCTACGCTGCCTGACATGCGCGAATCCTTATGAATAGCATGTAAAAGGTGTCTCCATTAAAATACCCACCCGATATCGAGGAAAATATGTTTCTTTCTAAATAAATATCTAGGCCGAATGGGTTGAAATAAGTTAAGCGATTATGATCTATGCAAAAAGTTTAACAAAATTTCGAGATTCAACAACAGAAAAGAAGTTGGGAAATAATTTCTATTGTTTTCTCAAAATCGAAAAAGGAAATGAATTCTCGCGTTTTCTTCCTTTTTCAGTTTTGAATAAGGAAAAAGGAAGAGTACACCTAGTATTTCCTTTTTCCTTTTTCGTGCGCGAATCGGGAAAAGAAATGCAATTAAGCATTTGTCGTCATCCTGCTGCATTTATTCCAGAAAGGAAAACAAAATATGTTTTTTTCAGGCCGGGAATTGTTATATTAAGCCATGGCTATTTGAATGGATAAAACTGCGACAGGCAATTGAAAAGGATCCATGCAAGTTTGAGCCCATAGCAGACACGCGAGAATTCATTTCCTTTTTCGATTTTGTAAGGCTGTCATGACAGTTTGAAATAATTTGCGAAAATGGATCAAATATTTCATTTTTTTCCATTCGGGTGCGAAAAGGGAAATAAAATGAGATTAATTAATTTTGACAATTTTATAACCATGAACTATGTGTCTAAAACATGGGGGCGTGTAAATACTCTTTAAATAGTAGAACATTTGATCAATTTGAATAAGGAATAAGGAAAAAAGTCAACATTTATTTCCTTTTCCTTATTCAAAAAGTAACTGGTTTAGTAAATAAAGAAGAGTATCAAACATCAAGGCATGTAAATACATTTATAAAAGTAGAAAATAAGTGCAAACTGTTTGACAAATTTGAATAAGGAATAAGGAAAAAAATCATTTATTTCCTTTTTCCTTATTAAAAAAGAAATGAAAAAGGAAAAAGGAAAAAGGAAACAACTTTGGCGTCATATTTTAATATTTCTATTTTAAGTACTTTTTAGACAACATGTCAAGATTAGCAATGGCCGCTCAATTTTTACCGCGTATAAATGTGTGTGATAACAATATTTTTAGAAAATGATTTTATAAATTAAAACAGTGATATATGTGTATGCATTGACTACTGGACCTACTGCTGTGGCTTTTTGTGAGTCTTATGACACGGCTGCGGCAGTCGGTTCAGATGCTCAATATTTCAAAATTGTGAACAGTCATATGTATATTGATATTGTATAGTCTCTTGTAATTCTAAAAAGAATGGCACAGTTGTATTTTATGATTTGATGTATTGTAGATAATAGTGTACTGTGATGAGACTTAGATAAACTATTAAACTACCTATCCCAGTTAAATAAAGCTCTCGGGCCTCATAAGACTATATCCGGCCAATATCACAAAAAGGCACACCTACCCCAGTTAATGACCTGTTTATTACATGTGTAACCAAAACAATATTATTTTCGGTATATCTAAATTGCGCAAAGTAAACATACTTTGTATCCGCTTGTGATTCTTGTGTTTAAATATGATTCTTTATTTAGAGCCATAAAGACATCAATGTTGCATTTGTCCCTTTAAATTTGTATTTAATTATATGCAAGTAGGGTAAAGTCAAAACTATACTGGATAAATAAATCGAGATGTTTGATAAACACATCAAAATTGCCGTGTGTCCCTTTAAACTCCTATCTATCATTATAATATGTTTGCAACAGTGTTCTTCTCAGTAAATCTGATATAAAGTAATTGCGTATTTGTTTTTATATGATTATTTTGTTCATGTTCTCACTATCTTCACATTTTCGAGTAACTGTTTAGCCTATAAACAGGTTTATAACAAGTTGCAATGTAAGCAAATGTAAATAATAATACTATTTCTGCAATTATACAATTATAATATTTCTACAATGGGTCAGTCCGATTTAATTGTTAATAAAACAGTTTGGTCTGGCAAACTAGACGACTCGTTTAGTTTTGTTGAATATCCTATGACGCTTTAATATATATTTCTTTATTAAAGTCTCATCATGGTTTACAATAAATACAAACATAAATAAAACATCGTAAGCATGCCATTCTAATTAGAATTATAAGAGACTAAAGTTATAAAATCATCAACACATTTTAAAAGTAGCTAATAACATCAAACTCTAATACAATCGTGTTTTGTGATGGAAGTACACGTTATTTAAATTATATGTACAACTGTTGGCAATATAATCCTCATTTACTTGCAACCTTCTTTTTGCTTCTATCGAATGATATAACTATATAACTTAATCAAATATATGAAGTTATGCAGCAGATTTGTTTTTAAATTATTAACGTTTATGAAAATGGCATATTATGGTAAAGTATACATATAAATGTACAACTCTACGAGTTTTTATACGACCTGTTTTACTTCAATTGAATGATATAACTTGATATGTAAGTATATGAGGGTATGTAGACTAAGGTACATAGTATGCATGTACATAGAGTACGGTGACATATAAAGTGTACGGGACAATTGTATTTATTAAAGGGAATGTAGCGACACAGCCAAAAATGCTCTTTTATTAAGAGTTCTGAAAAACTTGCAAAAAGGTGAAATAATTATCAAAATCGGATGATAAACAAAAGAGATATGACCATCTGAAGGTACTAAAATGGATATGGGAGCCGCCATTTTGAAAACTATGACGTCATAGTTGCATATGACCATATATGGAATATTGATAAATATCATTTAAACAAAGCAAATCACTGCAAATGAATGCAAACTCCTTAACTGGGCATATAAAGCATTATTGACATTAGTTATACATATTCTTCATACAGTTACTTTAATGTTTTCCCCAATAAATGAGTATTTTTTTTTATATTTATCAATATTCCATATATGGTCATTTAGAACTGTGATGTCATAGCTCTAAAAAGGGCGGCTTCCATATCCATTTCAACAGAACCTTCAAACGATCATATCTTCTTTGTTTATCATTCGCTTTTGATAATTCTTCCATCATTTTCCAAGTTTTTCAGAACTCTTAATATTAAAGATTGTTTGGCTGTGTCGCTACATTCCCATTAACACATATATAGAGTATGGAGATATAATATGTACGTATATAGGGGTATGGCGACATAATAATAGAGAGCACTTGGACATACTATGAAAGTATATAGAGGATCTGGGGTTATAATATGAAAGAATAAATATGTACGTATTATTATATAGAGGGTATATAGAGGATATACATAGGGACATAATATTTAAAGATATAGAGGTGACCATGTGACATAATATGTAAGGATATAGAGGGTATGGGGAAATATTATGTAATGATATAGAGGGTCTGGGGATATAATATGTACGTATTATTATATAGAGGGTATATAGAGGATATACATATGGACATACTATTTAAAGATGTAGAGATGTCATAATATGTAAGGATATAGAGGGTATGGGGGTATATTACCGTATTTCAGGATATAGAGTGTATGGGGGCATAATATGTAGGGATATATAGGGTACGGGGACATACACTGTAAAGATATAAAGGGTATGTAAGGATATAGAGGGTACAGGGAAATACAATGAAAGGATATCTAGGCTGCGGGGACATAATATGTCAGTATATATTCCTTTCCGATTATTTAATAACATAAGGTCGTAAGTGCAACTGTTCAGATTACTAAGTAAAAGTTACATTGTTGGAATTCTACGTATTCTATTTTATGAGAAAGAAAAAAATACAACGTATGTCATTTGAGATTGTTCCGAGAATTCATACAATTGATATTGTCAGGCAGATTTTTTCACTTCCCCGAAATCTATGATTTTCACTTCCGACGTTATAATTATTGACCATCGACACTCATTCGTGTTTGTATAATTATGGTTTGTATTTTGTATCAATTTTAGAATGATAACGACCCAACCATCCTTGGGAAATGGCGAATACAGACACACAGTGGCAACATTGCCGATATGGTACAGCGCATCCACTGGGCAGAGACCAATCATGTTGGTTACAAGAAACTGCTTGCAAAGGTAAACACGTGCACTTAATCTTGAATGTTAAAGGGACAAACGGCAATCTTGATTTTTTAAAAATGCTCGGCGTCCCGTTAGTTTTCAACATAACTTGCATTTGTTCAATCAATAATTTTGATTATAAGGATAGTATAAAGGAAATTGTTTTTGCATATTACCTTTGCTGATAATTATATAAAGCCCTGATATTACTAAAAAATAAATATATAAAAACTCAATGTTTTATTTAATTATATGCAAGCGTAATTCGTATTTGTATATTGAGCTTTACTAAACTGATAATGTAATAAATACGCCATCATTAATATCCTGTGCTGATAATTGAACGTCATATAAATATTAATGCTGAATATATTAATGCGTACCGATCAAATCTATTGAAAAGACAAGAAACTCCTTCCTTAATTGTGATTGGCTGATTGAAAGACGAGGGTGTAACGGATCGCGTGTAACACAGTATGATTGGTTAACATGTATCAGAATTCCAATTCCGGTCTGGATTAGTGGTCAGTAACGGTCAACGTGACGGACACTTACGGCTCGGTGACACCTAACACCTTTAAAAAACATAACATATGCGCTCATTAAATAAATAACAGTTTGTGACGTTTGTTAGTGCAAGATACACGCAGTCCTATATCAATTGATAGCAATTACTTAACATATAATTGTGAATAAATGTGAATACGTAAATTTCCCGATATAATGTTAAATCACGTTTCATTTTAAGATAATGTTTAATTCGCCTTTGTATGAAACTATTGTACATTACGAATACTATTACACGAGTAATTAGAATTAAGCTCGACGTCTAGGCTATTTTCTGTTGCTAAATCATAAATATTAAAGAGACTGAAGGCGATATTTTTGATAATTGGTGCAAATACAAATACAAAAAAAAAAAAAAAAAAAATGTGCTTCAGTTTCGTATGAAATATGTCTATGCATTATCTAAGGTGTAGTTAGATTACAAAACACGAATTTATAATAGCCTTAAACCTAACGTTTTTTATTAATAATTAAAACGATTATTTTATGGGACCCGGTTTAATGCATATGTACATTACATATATAACTGAAAAACATTATGATGGGTTTACTCGTATTTGAACTGACACCAATTATTCTTCCTGATCACATACATATATGCATATTTTATAAATCGTCGTCGTCGCCGCAGCCGCCGCCGCATCATCATCATCCTCCTCATCCTCATCCTCATACATCTTCCTCATCATCGTAACATACATCCTCATCATCATCGTAACATACATCCTCATCATCATCGAAACATACATCCTCATTATCATCGCAACATACATCCTCATCATCATCGTAACATACATCCTCATTATCATCGCAACATACATCCTCATCATCATCGCAACATACATCCTCATCATCATCGCAACATACATCCTCATCATCATCGTAACATACATCCTCATCATCACCGTAACGTACATCCTCATCATCATCGCAACATACATCCTCATCATCATCATCATCATCGCAACATACATCCTCATCATCATCATCATCGCAACATACATCATCATCATCATCGCAACATACATCCTCATCATCATCGCAACATACATCATCATCATCGCAACATGCATCATCATCATCATCATCGTAACATACATCCTCATCATCATCGCAACATACATCCTCATCATCATCGCAACATACATCCTCATCATCATCATCATCATCGCAACATACATCCTCATCATCATCATCATCATCGCAACATACATCCTCATTATCATCGCAACATACATCCTCATCATCATCGCAACATACATCCTCATCATCATCGCAACATACATCCTCATCATCATCGTAACATACATCCTCATCATCACCGTAACGTACATCCTCATCATCATCGAAACATACATCCTCATCATCATCATCATCATCGCAACATACATCCTCATCATCATCATCATCGCAACATACATCATCATCATCATCGCAACATACATCCTCATCATCATCGCAACATACATCCTCATCATCATCGCAACATACATCCTCATCATCATCATCATCATCGCAACATACATCCTCATCATCATCATCATCATCGCAACATACATCCTCATTATCATCGCAACATACATCCTCATCATCATCGCAACATACATCCTCATCATCATCGCAACATACATCCTCATCATCATCGTAACATACATCCTCATCATCACCGTAACGTACATCCTCATCATCATCGCAACATACATCCTCATCATCATCATCATCATCGCAACATACATCCTCATCATCATCATCATCGCAACATACATCATCATCATCATCGCAACATACATCCTCATCATCATCGCAACATACATCATCATCATCATCGCAACATACATCCTCATCATCATCGCAACATACATCCTCATCATCATCATCATCATCGCAACATACATCCTCATCATCATCATCATCATCGCAACATACATCATCATCATCATCGCAGCATATATCATCATCATCGCAACATGCATCATCATCATCATCATCGTAACATACATCCTCATCATCATCGTAACATAAATCCTCATTATCATCGCAACATACATCCTCGTCATCATCGCAACATACATCCTCATCATCATCGTAACATACATCCTCATCATCATCGCAACATACATCATCATCATCATCATCATCATCATCATCGCAACATACATCATCATCATGAATGCAACATACATCATCATGAATGCAACATACATCATTATACATGTATTGAATAACTTCTTTCAGGTGCAATCCCGATATGAAGGCGTCCCTCGATGTGTTGTGCAAGAATTATGCCGAACGTGTCCGGTGTGTTTAACTTCCGTCAGACAGACCAATATCGCCGAATTGAAACCTATCCTTTCTTCTGGCTTTTTGACACGCGTCCAGATCGACTTGATCGACATGAGACACAAGCCAGACGCTGACTACAACTATATCGCCCATTTCATGGATCATTGGTCCAAGTACCATGTTATATGGCCATTGAAAAGAAAAACGGCCGATGAGGTAGCCAGTGGGCTCAACGAGAAAGTGTTCCCTTACTTAGGTTTACCCAGAATTCTTCATTCTGACAATGGTCGTGAGTTCGTAAACAAGGTGATTAGGGAATTAGTCAAGGACTGGGGAGGAGAACATGATGTTCTATTTGTTAATGGTCGACCGCGACATAGTCAGTCACAAGGCTTAGTTGAACAAGGTAATGCTACAATAGAGAGACACATCGCTAACAAGCGAGCAACTCTTGGACTTACAGGTGATTCCAGTTATCCGTGGGCAAGCTGGCTGCCTAAGATTCAGTATAATATGAACACCGAGGTCGCCGAAGGTATAAAGAAGATGCCATACGAAGTTGTGTTCGGTCAACCACCAAGATCAACAATATTTCCAGACGCAAGAGTCGACGGCTGTGTAGTCAATGAGGAAGACCTGAACTTCAGTCTGAATCCGGATAGTGATAATAGTGCACAGGGGGAAAGAAAGTCAGAGACTACAGAAATAGACCATACCTGTCGTGAGCCTGAACCTGAGCCGGAGATAGAGCCTCAGCGTACTGAAATGATACAGAGACCAACACCACAACCACGAAAAAGAAAACTGAATTCCACTGTGCCACCTGTACACGCAACACCTGATCAAAAAACAGAACAACCGACTGTACTTGAAACATCAGATAGTGTCACAAGTGAGGTGTCTGAACGTGACGTGGTTCTTTTCGACGTTCCTGAGGTGTTAATTAAACACCAAGATGTAAATGAACATTCTGAGATAGCGCATATGGCTGAATCTGAAAGCACAGGCACTGAACTCGAACAATTAATTAGCGCATCTCGCGACGTAACTGATGAGAATATAGCTGATAATGAAATCGAAAATGTAGCTAGTACACTTCCCGACGTAACTCATGAGAATGTATCAAACCACGCAAAAATAAGACAAGAAACCGAAGAAAATTACAGAAAGAACGCTGAGAGCATGAAACTAAAATACTCCAAGCGACAACGTGTAACATTTAATATTTTCAGTGTTGGTGATACGGTAACAGTTAAAGTGCCAAAGATAGACAGGTCATCTACAGATAAGCCACGACTACGAGCGAAGATCTTGGAGGTCAGAGGCGATATTTACAAGATACAGTCAGAACACGGAGTATTGCAGAATTGGTATAGAGCAAGCGATTTAATGTCATTTGAGCAAACTTACGACTTTCAATGCACAAATATTAAACTGATCAGCCTCCGAGAGGCATCCAGGATTGAAAATCAGAACAAAATTACAAGAAAAAAATGTATGTGCAAGGGACGATGTTTGAAGAGTTGCTTCTGTGTGAAAAACAGCATGACATGTTCCAGTCACTGCCACCCATCTAAGACGTGCTGCAACATAGAAGGCGATACTCTTCATATACAAAAAGAGGACAGAAAGCAGTTGAACGACGGAATGGTTTTGACTGATAAACATATTTGGGCAGCACAACATATGCTGAAAAAACAGTTCCCGGAGATAAGTGGGTTGAAAGACACTGTAACGGTGGGGTCAGTTGAAGGAACAAATACACCGTATGTTCAAATAATTCACGTGAACGACAACCACTGGCTTACACTGGCGTCGACCAACATAAAAGGACCAGTGGAATTGTATGACTCGAAGACAAAGGGAAACATAAGCACACAGTTTGCAGTCACTATCAGAAAATATCACGGAAAAAACGTTGAAATAAATATAATGAATGTTCAGCAGCAGGAAGGAATAACCGATTGTGGACTTTTCGCAATTGCAAACGCGACTTCCATATCTTTTGAGACGATCCAACTTCAATAGTATACAGTCAGGATTTGATGAGAGATCATTTCCTTGCATGCGTGGATGAAAAGAAAATGACACCATTTCCACACACGATTAGTAGATGCAGAAAGAGGGTGAAGTTTACTAAAACAAACTAGGGAAACAATATGTTCAGTTCTAAAGACGAACTGTATTATTCACATTGACTAACGACATCGAAGAGCATGACCCGGCCACTTGTGTACGGTGTGATTCTCGACTTTAAGCAAGC
The DNA here is from genome assembly GCA_037043455.1 of Cyrtodaria siliqua. Classification (NCBI taxonomy): domain Eukaryota; kingdom Metazoa; phylum Mollusca; class Bivalvia; order Adapedonta; family Hiatellidae; genus Cyrtodaria; species Cyrtodaria siliqua. The sequence goes on from JAWPHD010007649.1 coordinate 90,846, forward strand.
ACACTCTAGTGTTTTGGTCAACAATATGTATTGATTTTAACTATAATTATGCAGGATTAAAAATAAAATTATCTTATGTATTGGTTTCGCAAATCACTTTATTTCTAAAGAGGAACTGTATTGTCTTTCACATTACTTAATGAAGAAAACAACCGGCAACTTGTGTATCCGTTGGTTTTCGAATTGTAAGTGTTTTGCCAAACACATTTAGCAAACTACACACCATTATGTTATTGACTTTAACTATACATATGCATGATGAAAAACACATTTATTTAATGCATTTGTTGTACATCACATCATTTCTTAAGACGAACTGTATTATTTTTCATAATAATGACAAACTAAATAGCAATAGGTTATTGATTCTAACTATAACACTATACATATGCATAATTAAAAATAAACTTTGTCCGTGTCTTTGTTATCCCTTAATTACCTTTACCCTAATGACATATATTAAAGAGAGTGGATGCGATCTGGAAGCATTATGGGTGTCAGCCCAAATACAAATACAACCACAAACATGGGTTTCAGATTCATATTTATGCACTAAACTAGGAGTTATCCATAACGGCCGATTCAATCATTGTTAAACGGGTTGATGCGCTATTTTCAAACAAGGTTTATTTTAAAGGGCTCTTAAAAACTTTTAAAAGGCTGAAAGGAATATCAACATGCCATGAAAAACAAAGAAGATATGACCTATTGAAAATTTGCAAAGAAACATAAATGGAGACTGCTAACTTTGAACGATGACGTCATCGCGCCTTTTTACCATATATGGAATAGTGACAATATGTCTTTTAAAGCTAAGAAAACCACTGCATTTAGTTTTTTAATCAATTTGCAGTGATTTTTTTGTTTTAAAATGTGTTTTGTCTATATGTCATTTATAGTAAAAAGGTGCGATGATGACATCGTTCCAAGATACCAAGATGGCCTACTCCATTTATGTTTTTTGCAGATTTTCAATCAGTCATTTCTTTTTTATTTTTCATTGCATTTTGATATTTCTTTCCTTTTTTTTCGAGTTTTTCAGAGCCCTTTAAAATAAATCCTGTTTAAAAATAGTGCATCAACACAATAGTTGTAATCCATGCAAATCTTTAAGAATCTTATAAATTATTGTTTATAGAAGAAGATGAAGAAGATAAATGTTTATTAAAGTGTCACAAATCATCACATGGCAAACACAACGTTCAATACAACATATTAACTACTGAATACATTTAAAAATTATTTTTAATTATATTTAGTCCGCTGTTGTTGTTTTTCAAATCAAGGTTGTATTTTATGTTAGTACACAAGTCTCTTTGTCCCAAAGGTTAACATATGGTGATACACAGTTTCATAAGATCTGCTCTATTTTTGTCAGTTAAAACAAAAAAATACCAAGTTTTGCGTAATCAAATACAGACTAAACTCATGTAAACCTTTATAATGTGCTTCAATTTCATATACAATATGCATATGTATTGAATTAATTTTTCATTACGGTCAGTTATGGCTAATAAACATGTGCGGTCTGGTAAGCTCGACAACTCGGCTGCGTGTTGTTTCTAAATCATAAATGTTAATGTAAATCGGGTGTACTTCTATTACTATTGTGATATGTTTATCTGTCAAAATCATTCCGTCGTTTAACAGCTTTATGTCCTCTTTTGTATATGAAGATTATCGCCTTCTCAGTATGTTTGCAAATTCTAAGTTATTATATTTTAAACTATTTTTAAACTCCATAATGTTTGATTTTTCTTAAGAATGAGTGTTATCTAGATATTAAAGGAATCAAAATAACACATAATCGGCATGTTATTGATTTGTATAAATTAGTGACTCATAGGCCGATATCGGCCCAAAATCTCATAGATATGTTAATGTATACCCGCAAATATGTTGAAGAATCCAAATTCCTACTTCGCGTAAGGACGATAACGGAACTATTCCTACTTTGTCCCAATTCCTACTTTGCGCACGGACGATTCCGGAATTGAACCGCGCAAAGTAAGAATTCCGATAATGCCGCGCATTTTAAGAATTCTTACTTTGCGCAGGGCAATTCCGGAATTGTCCATATTCTCATTTTGCGCATAACATATACATTGATCATGGACCATATTTGATAGAAAGAAAACGCATGATGCAATATGTTCTCATTATAATTGACCATTTCATGGGTATCATCCCAGTAATTATAACTATAAAAACGTCTGGATGTGTGTTTAGAGGAGGGGAACAAATTTCCACCCAAATTAATATACCCATACGACAAATGACCATATGATCAGCACCAAGCCTAGTTGTGCATATCATCATCGTGTTCCGGTTTACAGATTTTTTGGCAGAGTTATGGCCCTTTCAATGTTTTTGATACATAAACATTTTCCGGGCTAGTTCTCTTGAATCCCTGGCTGGATTTCAACGAAACTTGACAAGGATGATCAATATGAAACGTAGTCATCGAATTATTTTTGCAGAGTTATGGCCCTTTAAATGCTTTAATAGCCAAACTTTGTCCAGATTAGTCTCTTCTGAACTCCTTTCCGGATTTCAACGAATCTTGGTGGGGATGATCAGTACCAAGCCTAGTTGCTGCTCTCAGTGCCATGTTGTGGTTGAATGAATTTTGGCAAAGTTATGACCCCTAAATGTTTTAATACACTTTGTACAGACTAGTTCTCTTGAACCTCTGGCTGGATTTCAACGAAACTTGGCAGGGATGATCAGTACCATCGCCATGTTCTGGTTGAATGATTTTTGAATGAATTATGTCCCCTTATACATAAACTTTATCTTTAGCCAGTAGAGCGTCAACAGGCCCTCTTGAGCCTCTTGTTATACCCCGCCATGAAATTGGTGCGGGCAAATAGTGTTACCTTTGTCCAACCAACTGTCCCAGCACACGTTCACTACATTAAGTGGTATGAGGTGTGGCTTAATATAAAATAATTCAATAAAATTCATTCCGTAACCACCTCAGTCTGTCATATATCATAAGTGGTCTTTTTAATTTTTTTCTGTAAAAGGAAAACCTACTTAAGATACGATTCATCTGGGCATCCAGCCGTACGTCCATAAGGAAGGTTTTGCCAAGGGCCAGCAGAGCTTATGGGATGGTGAATTGTCCGTCTTCCTTCGTCCGTCGTCCGTCCGTTAGCTTTTGCTTGTGTACACTCTAGAGGCCACATTTCTGATGCAATCATCATGAAACTTTGTCAGAATGTTTGTCTCAATGAAATCTCGGTCAAGTTTGAAAATGGGTCATGTGGGGTCAAAAACTAGGTCACTAGGTCAAATACTTGAAAAAACTTGTGTACACTCTAGAGGTCATATTTGTTACCTAATCTTGATGAAACTTTGTCAAATTGTTTATCTTAATTATATCTTGATCAAGTTCGGAAATGGGTCACATGAAGTTAAAAACTAGGTCACTAGGTCAAATATTAAAAAAACCTTGTGTACACTCTAGAGGCCATATTTTTGACCCGAGCTTGATGCAACTTTGTCAGAATGTTTGTCTTAATTATATCTTGGTCAAGTTTGAAAATTGTCACATGGGGTTAAAAACTAGGTCACTAGGTCAAATTCTTGAAAAACCTTGTGTACACTCTAGAAGTCGTATTTCTGACCCAATCTTGATGAAACTTTGTCAAAATGTTTGTCTTAATTATATCTTGGTCAAGTTCAAAAATGGGTCACATGGGGTTAAAAACTAGGTCATTAGGTCAAACTTTGGAAAAACCGTGTGTACACTCTAGAGGCCATATTTTTGACCCGATCTTGATGCAATTTTGTCAGAATATTTGTTTCAATTATAGCTTGCTAAAATTCGAAAATGGGTCACACAGGGTCAAAAACTAGGTCACTAGGTCAAATACTTGAAAAACCTTGTGTGCACTCTAGAGGCCATATTTCTGACCCGATCTTGATGAAACTTTGTCGAAATGTCTTATTTATATTTTGGTCAAGTTCGAAAATGGGTCCCATGGGGTCAAAAACTAGGTCACTAGGTCAAATACTTGAAAAAACCTTGTGTACACTCTAGACGCCATTTTTTTTTTCATTCGATCTTTACCAAACTTTACCAGATTGTTAATGTCAATAACAGCTCGGTAAAGTTTGTTTTTAGCTCTACTGACCAAGGGCCAGCAGAGCTTATAGGATGGTGTGTTGTCCGTTTTCCGTCGTCCGTTAACTTTTCTTGTGTACACTCTAGAGGCCACATTTCTGATGCAATCATCATGAAACTTTGTCAGAATGTTTGTCTCAATACAATCTTAGTCAAGTTCAAAAATGGGTCATGTGGGGTCAAAAACTAGGTCACTAGGTCAAATATTGGAAAAACCTTGTGTACACTCTAGAGGCCGTATTTTTGACCCGAACTTGATGCAACTTTGTCAGAATGTTTGTCTTAATTATATCTTGGTCAAGTTTGAAAATGGGTCACATGGGGTTAAAAACTAGGTCACTAGGTCAAATACTTGAAAAACCTTGTGTACGCTCTAGAAGCCGTATTTCTGACCCAATCTTGATGAAACTTTGTCAAAATGTTTGTCTTAATTATATCTTGGTCAAGTTTAAAAATGGGTCACATGGTGTTAAAACCTAGGTCACTAGGTCAAACTTTGGAAAAACCGTGTGTACACTCTAGAGGCCATATTTTTGACCCGATCTTGATGCAATTTTGTCAGAATATTTGTCTCAATTACAGCTTGCTAAAATTCGAAAATGGGTCACACAGGGTCAAAAACTAGGTCACTAGGTCAAATACTTGAAAAACCTTGTGTACACTCTAGAGGCCATATTTCTGACCCGATCTTGATGAAACTTTGTCGAAATGTTGTCTTAATTATATTTTGGTCAAGTTCGAAAATGGGTCCCATTGGGGCAAAAACTAGGTCACTAGGTCAAATACTTGAAAAACCTTGTGTACACTCTAGACACCATGTAGTACGACTAGATTCATTAATGGTATAACAGCCAGTAGAGCGTTCACAGGCCCTCTTGGGCCTCTTGTTTTAATTTTTGACCATTTTTCAGATACAAGATATTCATACACATTTCCGTTTATATATGTCAGCAGTATGTTCCTACAAAAAGTAGGTCTGTTTGAATGACCTTGACCTATTTTTCCCACTTGGGTTTATTTACATTAAATATTTACGTTTAAATTTTACATTCACGTTTTTGGTTAAGTCCATTTCTCAGACACCAGAAACTGTAGACTTTTCATGTTTACATTTACGTATCATCTGTATGTTCCTTGACATACTTTTTGCACTTTTTATTTCAAGTTTCTTATTAAGTCCATTACTCAGAATCACATAATAAAGTCCATGCGTCTTTCAAACTTAACACATACATCTGTATGATAGGGGTAATGCTCCTACCATAGTAGGTCAATATGACCTTGACCTACTTTTCTCACTTTGTTAATTTACATTACAGTTTTACATTCTATTAAATCATGTTAGAATTATTTTATTATTAGTATTTTGTGTTTCTGGGTTTCAAGAACCTCATTACTCAATGTCCAGTAAAACCTCAGTGTGTTCTGAGAATGTCAGTGAGAATCAACTTTACATACATACACACTTGATTGATTTTTCCTGTGACTATCAGCACTGAAGTGGGGCATCCGTGTCCCATGGACACATTTTCTAGTTGTCAGATACAAGAATGGAAAAACTTGTTTTCTTCTGACATCCGCCATCTTATCTCCCACCTTTACATGTGTTAGTAGTGATATTTAAAACCGTTTTCATTCATTCTTCTTCAACATTATAAAGTAAAAGGAATTGTGTTTAAATACTATTTGCCATCTTGTCTGCCTAAATATCTAAAAAAAAAAAAAAGTGAAATAACCTCACTGATGACCCTTATTTTTAACAGAAAGCATATAAACGTGGTATGTCAGCGAAGAAAACCAAACGAAAAAGAGATTACACAAGCATGAAAGCCATTGGAGTGAAAAGTATTGATGAAACGTTTAAAGTTAGTATGTCTTGTAATATATATGCCTTCTGTATATCTAAAACAGGTGTGGTTTTCTTTTAACCCTTAACCCACTACATATATATAATGAACTGTTCATTCTTTGAATTAAGAATATTCCATTTTTGTGACAAAGGGGTGTTTGGGGGGACAGTGACTGATCAGCAGCGACATTGTAAACCCTGATTAGCCTGTGAGTTACTCTTTTTTGTGTTTCTTCTATTAATTGAATCTGTCTTAAAGCGGCACACAGCAATCTTGAAGTATTTATCGAGCAATAAAAATGTGATCCTCGATTTATTAATCACATATTTTTGACTTTAAAACATTTATTATACTCCCCCCCACCCCCATTTATCGTGCTGTCCCTACCGTCCCATCCCATGACGTAACATCTTCATTTAATACTTACATTTTTCAAAGTTTCGAATGGATTGTTCTCAAACTACTTATACCCATAACAACTGATGACCTTATACCCCTTTGCATTATTCTACCTTGCTTTTAATATATTATTGGTTCAATATTATTAACAATTTAATTTCTTGATAGCAATATAGGTGAGACATTTATTGCAGACAGGCGGAAATTCTTGTATGGATATTTTGATAGACCTCCATAATTAGATCACCTTCAGCCCCTTTAAGCCTTATGGGATCTTGTGAGGTCTTAAACAACTAAATATCTTCAGAATATGTTGTTTTTTGTAGTAGTGCTTTTTAATCTTGATGAAGGTTGTGTCTTAAGTTTAAAGAAAGGGATTTATGAATTACAGCCACCTCTGAAATTCATAAAAATCTATTGAATTCATGTTGTTTTTGTCTTTCTTTTCATTAGATGGCAATGCAGCCATTACGCGATGGTACAGATTTACGCGACGGTGTTCAAACAGCGCTGGCAGAGTTCAAAGAAACGTGTGGGTTATCTCCAATAGCCAACTTAAAACAGTGTATTCGCCTCTTAGGGTCACGTGTGACCAACTCGACAGAAAACGGCTCCTTGAATTTCTACATGAACGGAGAAGTAAGAATAGAGAATGAACAAGTTTTCAGAGTAAAAAATAAGAACTGAAATTTAATATTGAGTGAAAATACTTAAATAATTAGTTGTTATGCATTAAACTCATTCAAACATTAGAAACCATTTGGATTGAAATCTATTTAAGTTCATTGAATGTTTTTATAGAAATTGTATAGAAATTGTATAGATATTGTATACTATGATGAAAAAAAAAAAAAGGTAATGTTTGAAGTAGTTCTAAGTTTATCAGTTCTGTACCTCCATAGACGATTTCACCTTGATGCTAAGCTTTGAACTTGCTGATTCAACTTTCAGAGGCAGTTCAGTTCTCACTTTTGGTAAGATCAGAAGAGAAATGGTCCCTGTTCCAGTGTTGAGGATATCGACTGCAACACAGCGTATGGAGATCGACGCGATGCCAATTAAATGTTTTTTGATGTTTGTTTCGTTTATTACCGTAACTCACATGTCTCTGGAAATATTTTGAAAATCCACATGACCCTTTTTTTTAAATATATTTTCAGTATCCCCAGTTAGATGCACAAGGGAACCTACCTGACATCCTGAAGAAAGCCCTACTTGCCTTTGATGGAGTAAGCTGCCTATACAATTTTACAGTATCCACACTTTGAAACTTTGCAGAAACACATTTTATTCTATGCTTTCTTATAAATGGAACTTATGTCTAAATTGTCTTCAAATAAAAAACTGACTTTGCCCGTTTATTGTCTTCCCTTTTACAAACTTTAAGAAGGAAAAATAGACGATGGTTTTCATGTCGACAATTTTTTTTCTTTTATTTAGGTCACTTTCTAAAGAACTTTGTTTATACAGCAATGTTGGGTAGTACTGAACATAAAATAGCAAATACAGGTGTGACCTTGAACTTTTAGGCAAAGGTCGTATAATTTAGTAATCTTTTATGTGCAGGCAGTGTAGGTGTTACCATACCTTTCCTGTTTCTATTTCAGATGGTGGCAGAATGTCGGTAGTTAATAGAAAATGCTGAAACAGTTTACGAAAGGGTATGTTATAAATAGAATATATATCAGGTATGATTTAGTTTGTCACATGCGGCTTGCATTTATTCAAATAATATTTTCTCTAAGGAGATGCAGGTTCAAGTTGATCATTTCTACTTTCAGCAACTCAACTTTCATAATACTGAAGGTGGGATTTGCACAGTACTGTATCTACCCGAAGAACAGTGGGTGGTCTGCCTCCACCACAAACAAAGTGACCATCATATATAACCTTACATGTGTTGAAAATGATGTAACATACCATGCAAACAAACAAATTGTCTTCCTGTCAAATTATGTATGCTCTGGCTTCTTCATTTAAACAGTCTTCGTCATCATTATCATCTACACAATCTTCATCATCTACACAATCTTCATCCCCATCTACACAATCTTCATCATCTACACAATCTTCATCCTCATCTACACAATCTTCATCCCCATTTACACAATCTTCATCCTCATCTACACAATCTTCATCCTCATCTACACAATCTTCATCCCCATCTACACAATCTTCATCCCCATCTACACAATCTCCATCCCCATCTACACAATCTTCATCCTCATCTACACAATCTTCATACTTATCTACAAAATCTTCATCCCCATCTACATAATCTTCATCCCCATCTACACAATCTTCATCCTCATCTACACAATCTACATCCCCATCTACACAATCTTCATCCTCATCTACACAATCTTCATCCTCATCTACACAATCTTCATCATCTACACAATCTTCATCCTCATCTACACTATCTTCATCCCCATCTACACAATCTTCATCCTCATCTACACAATCTTCATCATCATCTACAAAATCTACATCCCCATCTACACAATCTTCATCCTCATCTACACAATCTTCATCCTCATCTACGAAATCTTCATCATCTACACAATCTTCATCCCCCATATGCACACTCTTCATCCCCATCTACACAATCTTCATCATCTACACAATCTTCATCCCCATCTACACAATTTTCATCATCTACACAATCTTCATCATCTACAAAATCTTCATCCCCATCTACACAATCTCTATCCCCATCTACACAATCTTCATCATCTACACAATCTTCAACCCCATCTACACAATCTTCATCCTCATCTACACAATCTTCATCCTCATCTACAAAATCTTCATCCCCATCTACACAATCTTCATCCTGATCTACACTATCTTCATCCCCATCTACAAAATCTTCATCCTCATCTACACAATATTCATCCTCATCTGCACTATCTTCATCCCCATCTACACAATCTTCATCCCCATCTACACAATCTTCATCATCTACACAATCTTCATCCCCATCTACACAATCTTCATCCTCATCTACACTATCTTCATCCTCATCTACACTATCTTCATCCCCATCTACACAATCTTCATCCTCATCTACACAATCTACATCCCCATCTACACAATCTTCATCCTCATCTACACAATCTTCATCCTCATCTACACAATCTTCATCATCTACACAATCTTCATCCTCATCTACACTATCTTCATCCCCATCTACACAATCTTCATCCTCATCTACACAATCTTCATCATCATCTACAAAATCTACATCCCCATCTACACAATCAGCCATACTACAGTGTCAATGTATGACATAGACACATTCAGCCATACTACGGTGACACTGTATGCCATAGACACATTCAGCCATACTACAGTGACACTGTATGACATAGACACATTCAGCCATACTACAGTGGCACTGTATGAAATAGACGCATTCTGCCATACTACAGTGACACTGTATAGCATAGACACATTCAGCCATACTACAGTATCACTGTATGACATAGACACATTCAGCCATACTACGGTAACACTGTATGGCATTGACCCATTCAGTCATACTACGGTGACACTGTATGGCATGGACCCATTCAGCAATATTACAGTGACACTGTATGACGTAGACGCATTCAGCCATACTACGGTAACACTGTATGGCATTGACCCATTCAGTCATACTACGGTGACACTGTATGGCATGGACCCATTCAGCAATATTACAGTGACACTGTATGACGTAGACGCATTCAGCCATACTACGCGACCCTGTATGTCATAGACACATTCAGACATACTACCGTGAATGGGTCTATGGCATACAGTGTCACGACTACGGTGACACTGTATGGCATAGACACATTCGGCCATGCTACGGTGACACTGTATGACATAGGCCCATTCAGCCATACTATGGTAACACTGTATGGCATAAACCCATGCAGCCATACTAATTCTGTATGACATAAGACACATTTAGCTATACAATGAAATCATTCAAGGTTTAATTTATTTAACATCGTTTTTTCCCCACAAAAGTGAAAACTATACGCTATACATGACAACTGCATGACTAAAGCAAATATGATACACTTAAACACTTTTACATGTAACAGGGAACATAATGAAATGATAAACAATATATACTGTATTATACATGGCAAATATAACATGATAAGTTATTACAATCTTTTATTATTATTTTTATTATTATTATTATTATTATTATTATTATTATTATTATTATTATTGTTGTTATCGTTATTGCTGCTGTTGTTATTATTATTACTATTATTATTGTTCATTGTTCATTATTATTATTATTTATTAACATTATTATCATTATTATTCATACTTAGAGACAGTATATACAACTTGTGAAATAGTACCGATGTACAAATAAAAGTAATACTATTAATAAATATAATAGTAATACATACTGAAAAGATGATCCCATGGAAGCAACAAACACAAACAAGAGAGAAAGTAGCAGACTCGGTTTTATTGAGTCTGTTCATGAGAGGTTATTATAAGATGCAACACCTCTGACGCCTCCTAGCACCGGCTTAAGCGATATTCTACTTTAAAGCAAAACAGAATGGGTTTGATTGTCCCAAAGGACCAGTAAATAATAACACAACTGATTTGTAGTCGGGGCGACTTTTTACGGCCGCCACACAGCACTAAACAAACGCTAGTGTGAATGTTAATAAATACTCAAAAGGTGATCCCTTGGAAGCAACAAACACAAACAAGAGAGAAAAGTTGCAGACTCGATTTTATTGAGTCTGTTCATGAGAGGTAATTATAAGATGCAACACCTCTCACGCTTCCTAGAACCGGCTTAAGCGATATTCTACTTTTAAGCAACATATCCAACAATAAAAGCAGCATTCAGGGATGACAGCCAACCACAAACACACAGAGAAACAAAGAACGACTATAAACATGATAAAGATGAATAAAAGGCAAGACAAGACATCACAAACACAAAAGGGTTGACAAAAGGGCTACACCTTGGAACTGTCAGTGACATCAAATCTGTGTGACAATAGGCTTCAAATGAGCATGATGCTTGTACAAATAAAAAAACACTTTCGTACAGCCGTTTGATGCTCCCCTAGGTAAATACCGTCGTACGAATTTTTGTTTCGTGATCTAACTACACATTTGTAAATTAATAATATGTACACTTGCTAACAGTATGAACCACATTTGAAATATTATTTATAATTTATCAACATAAAAACAACGAGTAGTCATGTTATTTGCAGTGCAAATTTGATTTATTTAATATTCAATTAATTATTTGTTTGGTAGTTAATAACAATATTAACATTATTTACTCTGCGTAGCTTGATTATAAATACGAAGTTTAATTATTTCACAACTGTTCGTTTTTCACAAACGTAAACATAATATACTACACATGTCAACTGCGTGCTCAATACAAATACAAATTCTTCAAAACGTTTAAGCATTCTTAAAAGGCAACACAAGGAACTGATAAAACATATAAATATTCTACTATATACGACAGACATAGAATTATAAGTATTTACAATAATATAATTATAGTTGTTTATTATTATTATTATTATTAAAAGTAGTAGTAGCAGTAGTAGTAGTAGTAGTAGTAGTAGTACATAATTATCCTCGATTTTCATGAGGAATGTATACCTGTTAATTATAAATGATCAACAGATAACCAAATATCGAAATATTGCTACTATTATTATTATTATTAAAAACACAATTTACATTGATCAGTCCAGCAAATGTAGCAAGAAGCAGTCTATGACAAATGTTAAACACCTGTTTAAAGATCTCCTAAAAAATCATTCAACTGGAGCAATATGCGCTACTAAAGTTCGTACTGATGCTTCCTACAAGTTTCTTGAAAATCGAATCGGAAATTTAGATTGAAATAAGCGGAAACGTTTTACATTTGAAAACTTTCAGAGGCCCGTAACTCACTCAAAACTCATTCAACCGAAACGCCTTGGCAATATGCGATACTAGACATCATATTGATGCTTCCTACCAAGGTTCATGATCATCCGATGAAAAATGTAGACGGAATTGAGCGGAAACACATATTATACTTGAATAACCTCAAGTCCCGTAAAACCGCCAAAAATAACAAATCTGAATCTGAAGAGGTTACAGTCTTGGTGTCGACTCATAGGGTATAATGTTACCGTCAAATTTGCAATAAATCATCCAATGTCCCCACACACCAACCCCTTCCCCACATAGCCACCCCCCCCCCCCCGGCTTAATTGTTTATTGTTTACATTGCGCGTATATAAAGAATTAAATAGCTATCAATGAGGCGCTCATTTGATTTTAATCACATTTTCGCATACAAATAAGCAAACCATAGTTGTATATGTTGTACTTCTTAATATATACGTTTAACCTTGCACAAACTTACTATTACAAACCATTACGTAGAGATATATGTATCTACGGTGGTTCGTTTGGATATCTCGCAATCTCGAGATTCCGCCCTGTACACGAAAGGGCAAAAACGGTGTATAGTGTATATACATATTTCAATGAACTACTTTGTGCTCATAGAATGTATAGCACGGGCAATATGAACAGAAATGTCCCGTTAACAAATCATATTAGGTTATATTGGAACAGCCACCTCAGAGCTAAATGAGATGAAGGATGAACACCCAAAATGTGCTTCTAGAAATCATACTGATACTTTTTACTACTTTTCATGAAAATCGGATGAAAAATGTAAGAGGATTTGAGCGGAAGCTGAATATAGTTGATAAACTTCACCGTCCCTCAACTTGGTCAAACCCCATTCAAACGGAATGCAATGTCAACAAGTGCTACTATACACCATGATACTGATACTTTATACCAAGTTTCATGAGCATCGGAAGAACAATTGAGGAGGATTTGTGCAGACAATAAAGCGTGACGGACGGACATGACGTTAACTACACGCTTCAATTACTATATATTAAAATAGGTGAGCAATTTATCACGTTGAATGTCCAATAATTTCTAGTTGCTATTTTACTAGCGTCTAAATTAAAGGGTTTTGCAGTTGAGCAACTTTGTAAAATACAAAGCTGTGGGGTAATATTACTTTTATGTTTAATTATTGACTTTACATGAGCAATATATACTTGTGAAGGCTAGTGGTAACATTGTTAATTTTAAGTTTTTTATAAACATGTTAACCATTTAAATCAACAAGTAACCAAATAATCGGAAAACCCAATTACGCAGTATGTCTACTATTATATCGTTTGACAATAAACCCTAGTTACAGTGACCTCATCAATAGTTGTTGTGCAGTTACATTGTTAGCGGAGTTTTCGTCTGATTTATCATTACATCGATGATCGAAATGAGAGATACAGTTCTACTTCATCATGATTTTTATGTAATACATTTATTTGGCGGAGCTTTACTTTAAATTGATGAACTCAAGAAACCAAATTGGAATCCCACTGGGAGCACGACTTGTAAATGAAATGTCGATTCTTACATATGTCGGGATGTTTACAGTACTGATTCTACCCAGGAAAAGTGGGTGGTCTGCCTCTGCGAAAAAACAATCCACCGTCATATATAACCTTGTAAATGACGTAAATCACCATACAAACAAATCAAGAAACAAAGTAAAAGTTGCAGCATTCAATTTTAACATATATAAATTGTCATGCACATATACTCCATCCTTCTGATTCGGTATCAGAACAATGTGTTTGTTGTTTGTCTGAATGGTGTTTTACATAATATTTAGCACATTTTAGCATATATGACGGTCGATTTTTTTGTGGTGGAGATAAACCACCCCATTTTTCCTGGGAAGACTCTCACCGCTGCAGGTTCGAATCCCACTGGGAGCTCAACTTGTAAGTGAAAAAGTGTCGATTTTTACGGATGGCGAACAAAACATGCCATATACAGTCAGGGGTGTAACTGATTGAAGTTATTCTCCAAATATCTTGTACACGTTATTATTTCGTAGCAGTGAACATCCTTGGAAAATCGCTGTTTATTTTGAAATTCGCGGTAGTTTGCGTAATTGCTACTGCTCAAGGCATGTAGCAAGACGGGAAGTACCAGCAGCATTCACAATGTTGTCCCCTCGCGTCCCGTGCCGTAGCGTCCCGTCAACACATTTGTGTCCCCTCGCGACCCGTCCCGTCGCGTCGCGTCCCGTCAACACATGTTTATCCCGTCGGGTCCCGTCGCGTCTCGTCCCGTCCCGTCGTCATTGTTAATACTTGTATATCTCAAACACTTTTGAATGGATTGCTTCCAAACTTCATATGCTCATAACAACTGATGAAATTATGTCCCTTTATATCACCGGTCCCGTCCCGTCACGTCCCGTCACGTCCCGTCCCCGTCCCGTCCCCGTCCCGTCGCGTAACACAGTTGTAATACTTGCATATCTCAAACACTTCTGAATGTATTGTTCCCAAACTTCATATACACATAACACCTGATGACCTTAGTTCCCTGTACATCACCCATCATTGATTGCCTAATTTATTACAGAATTATGGCCATTTGTTTGACTTTTTCTCAAACATTTTCGAATTGAGTGTTCCCAAACTTCATGTACACATAACAACTGTTTACCTTATGTCCTTATAAATAACAAATTGCTGATGCCTAATTTATTACAGAATCATGACCCTTTATTTGACTAATTATTTATTTGAATAATCAACTTCATGTGGCTTTCACTTTAACACCTTTCAAGGATTGTTATTACACCTAACATACAGTTCACACGTGATGGTATGATGTATCTCTGCATTTATGGGTTTTCGATTCTGCAATTAATTTTTTTACACAACTGTGGACCTTTGTTTTAATGAGAATTTCTTTTACATTAAAAAATTAACACATATTTTAAACATTTATTATTCTTGATTTTGCCCATCATCGGCTAGAGCAAAAACGCGGGGTATTCATCACCTTCACTGGTAGTTCTAGTTAATATTACTTTAAAAAAATGTTCTGCTGAGTGACCATGTTGACTACAGAGTGATGCCCTCTTAATGTTAAACCCATGGCACTTAAACATATAAGTAACTTAATAAAGTTATATAACTGTACACAGTTATGAAATCTAATTTGAGTTGTTCTATTTTTAAAAACCTGATTGGAACAGGCAATCATTTTACATGTTCGTGATCCTGATGATATTCATTTTGATGATGTATCTGTTTATACATGTATTTTGTTCTTTTTAGCTTATCTAGTTTAGCACCGGTGTTAATGACAAAATAACAAGTTTTATTTCAATAGCAAATATAATTTGCATATTGTATTAGGTATTCGCTAAATACTACCTGATACTTTATATTTTTGCGAACATTGTTTTATACTGCCATATCTGATAGGGCAGCAACGATACTCCTACATGACGATACGATACGTATCGCGATATACAGGGCTCACGATGCGATACATTTATCAACTGATACAGTTAACGATCCCATCCAGCAAATATATATGTTTTTGTATCCATTTTCAAACATTCATAGTTATCTCTTTTCAAGAATGTCCATCTTATTCCTGAATAGGATAGCCTTCCTGGCAATACAAATTGACCCATGTCTTAAATATCACCAAGACTCGTTACTCAAAGCAGAGCGTACATATGTTTGTATTGTGTTTTTTTTCGGAGTTTTTGGTTAATCGCTGGACCTTTAATATCTAGGTCTTTAACGATTCACCAAATATTCGAAACACCGCTGTATTTTGCCGTATGTTCGGTTTTACATTTACATTTTTATGGGAATTTAAGGAATAGGCAATACCTCTTGTGTCCCATATTCCAAATCCCGAGTCAAAATCAGTATCTTGAATCATTCGATGAGATTCTGACACGTCTCTGTTCAAGAGAGTACTTATTTAAAGCTGAAAGTCTTTCTGAGATTTCTTAGCACTGGTACTGGTTTGGTTGCTCGGTGGTATATTTTTTCTAAACATGAAATATGCTTACTATAATAAGGGCTCCAAACCTGAACACAATATTCTAATAGAGGACGTATATAACTGGTATATATAATAATAAAGATTTTTTTATCAGAGTGTTTAAAAATTATTTTCAAATAACCGAGACCTTGCATCGCTTTCTTTGCTGCCGCACTACACTGCTTACTTTTACTGATAATACCTCCCAAATCACTTTCTGAATCTGAATTTTCAATATCTATATTGTTTATATATTCTGCATTATCATTACCAAAATGGATTGTTTCATACTTGGCTACTTAAATCTCGGAAGCCCTAGATCTGACCATGATTGTAATGTATTTAAATCATCTTGTAATATATTCATATTTTTACAGGAATTGAAAATCTTTGTATCATTCACAAAAAAGCTGTGATTTACTGCCAATAATATATGGTAGTTCATTTATAAAGAGTATAAACATAAGAGGCCCCAATACTTATCCTTGGGTACCCCACTTAAGACGTCTTTTTCTGTAGATGACTGTACTCTAATAACTATTGTTTGTTTACGTCCAGTAAGAAAACCTTTTATCCATTAAAAGACCTTACCCTGTATCCCGTAAGCCTGTATCCAGTTTCAATAAAAGTATCATGTTCAACTGAATCAAGTGCACTTCGGTAGTCAAGATATACAACATCTGTAGTTACCTTTTACAAAGATATGTTGATTTTTGCTGATCACATGTTCTGAATTCAAGTGAACAAGCATGCTTTCTTTGAATATTGATTCAATTATTTTACAAGAAACACATGTTAAACACATGCTGCCTTTTTGGTTAGAGAATAGTTCATGACGGGGTTTCTTTATTTACACTGTCCCGTATTTTGGGATGAAGTAGGGTAAGTGTGAGGCGCCCTATAAACTGGTTTAAACCCCCAAGCGGCCTATTTTGCCACTGACCGTTCCAAGGTGATAGCCCTACTGTCAACCTGTTTTGTGTGTGTGATACCTTTATTCCTTATTAACCATTACGTGTTCCGAGTATTAACTTTCATACCCCATCCAACCCCTGCTCCAAGAAGGGAAAACGGGGTTAATAGTTAAACATATTTATTTTTACATCGATTGCGAAACAAGTTATTGCAACTTATATTAATCACTCTCGAATGCTTCCTGTATAGAACCAGTACTAAGCAATGTGGAATAATTAACTTGCTCAAGGATAAATAACGTGGCCGCGGCGAGGATCGAACCCACCACCTCTCGATCTGGAGTTCGGCGCTGTAGCACTGGACTACGCACTCCACTACGGGGTTGGCTTAAAACCTTAATTCCGGCATAAAACGTTTGCAAATTGTCAAATTAAAACATGTAATATGTAATTTTAAACAGGTTATCACGTTTTGTTTCAATAAACAATGTTTTTAAACGTGTTTTATTGTCGAAATATCGCTTATAAAATCCTGCTAATATAACCTTTCCCATCGCTTAATGGAATTAAGGCGGGACCACGTAATGTTTGTCGTTTTGCGTGTTTTTGTGTTTACTGTGTTCTGTGAAAGCTCCATTTCATGTTCGACTTTTATATTTATTTTCAGAAATAACTTATCACTTTACTAAATAACTTAAACAAGTTATGTTTTACCCCCAAAGATACATGCCTATGGCTACACGTGAAATGTGGTTAATTATTCAAAAATAGCTTATTTAAGTTATTTTTCTTCATTATCCATATTAATATGTAATAACCAACACAAGGATGACCCAACAAAAATAGGAGAATCTTTCGTTTAAACTAAGCTAATGACATATTAATCAACCTCCTGATACATCTAGTTATTTATATGTGTGGTAAATAATAAACAATAACTCGTGGGAGTTATGTTGGACCCTTCAGATTAAGAAATAACGTGTTTAAGTTAGATAAATTGTATAAGTTATTTAGATAACTTGTATAAGTTATTTAGCAAGTAACTTAAATTAGTTAACACTACTTACTGTCTATGTACCCTGTCGATGTAACATTTTAAATGGAACTTAAAAATGGTAAACATTTTAACCGCATAATATTGATTATGTGATTACTTGTGAAACAGAAAAGATTAACATCATAAATGTCATTTTTTGTTTATAACTTTGATAACATTTTAAATTTTATAAATGAGTTTCTGTGAATCTGTGTTCTGACGAATCTGTTAGGTGTGACAGTAGAGTCAAGAGGCATGTTATGTGAATACACCTTTCTAAACTGTACATGCCGCTTATCATTTGTAATACGACCCAGTTTTCAGAAAGAAGAGTTGGATTCTAATATGCTAATTATGCTAATAGTTCCCTGTCCATTGTGTATGTTTTGTATTTGAACCTCGATCTGCAGTCATTGATATAACTTATTTGAGTTATATTTTATGTAACTTAAAAATATAGAAGCACAGAGCACATCTCTGGAAGCCATTATGTTTTGCAAATAGACATAATTAATATTACTGTAAACGAAAATGTCCTGCTGCATGACCACGTTGACTGCAGAGTGATGTAGTATTAATGTTAAACCCATGACACTTAAAAATATAAGTAACTTAATAATGTTATATAACTGTACACTTTGTAAACAGACAATCATTTTACATGTTCGTGATCCTGATGATATTCATTTATGATAGTGTATCTGTTTCATTGATTTATCACTCGTATGCTGAAGAAGTTTTGTCTCAAAGACAGACCTTTTACAAGCCTCGGCTTAAATAACTTCATACTGTGTCCTTTCGTTGCATGTGTGGTATGATCAGTAACTTTAAACAATGATGAAGAGCCCAAATCATATTTATGTTTCAGTATCTTGAATGTTTCGACGAGATCGCCTCTGACACGTCCCTGTTCAAAAGAGTACATATTTAAAGCTGAAAGTATTTGTTCATATCTGAGATCTCTTAGCTCTGGTACTAGTTTGGTTGCTCGATGATGTATTTTTTCTAAACATTCAATATCCTTACGATAATAAGAACTCCAAGCCTGAATACAATATTATAATAGAGGACGTACATAACTGGTATATATAATAAAAAAGCTTATTTTATCACTTTTTTCTAATAAGCGTATCGTTGCAGCGCTTTCTTTGCTGCTGCACTACACTGCTCATTTGGCTTTCTATTCTTACTGATAATAACTCCCCAATCCCTTTTTTAATCTGAATTTTCAATGTCTATATGTTTTAATTTGTAAGTATTTCTGGAGCATCATAACCAAATGGATTATTTTACACTTGGCTACATTAAATCTCAGAAGCCATATATTTGACCATGATTGTAATGTTTTTAAATCATCTTGTAATATATTCATATATTTACATGAATTGAAAATCTTTGTATCATCCGCCAAAAAATGTGATTTTAATATCTGGTAGTTCATTTATAAAGAGTATAAACAAAAGAGGCCCCAATACTGATCCTTGGGGTACTCCATTTAAGACGTCTTTTTCCGTAGATGACTGGCCTCTAATAACTACTGCTTGTTAACGTCCAGTCAGAAAATCGTTTATCCAATTTAAAACCTTACCCTGTAACCCTTAAGCCTCCAATTTCACTAACTGTCTCTCAAGTTCAGCTGAATCAAATGCACTTTGTTAGACAAGATATACAATATTTGTGGATATAATATACCATTGTCTTAATCATTAGTGACTGATTCTAGAGTTTCTAGCAGGTTTGTTAGTCATTGTTACCTTTTACAAAGCCATGTTGATTTTTGCTGATCAAATGTTCTGAATTCAAGTGAAAAAAAATGCTTTCTCTGATTCACGTATTTTACAAGAAACACATGTTAAAGTAACCGATTTATAGTTCATAACAGAGATTCTAGGACCTTACTTAAGAAGAGGGGTGAACTTTTTCCACTTTGCCCACACAAGGTGAGCTCTGCTATCTTCTGACAACTCTCAGTGTTTGTTTTTTGTTGTTGTTGTTGTTGTTTTTTTTCTTTTTTTTCTTTTTTTTAGGAACATAACAATTGGGAATTTTAGCGCGAATTTTCGTGAACAAGGAAATAGATCCATTAAAACATTAATGTCAGAATTGTATCATTAATACTGTTAACTGTACACCAAGTCAACGGAGGCAATTAAAAGCGTTTTGTACTCTATAAATGTGACATATTTACCAAAATTGTTTCTATTTCTTCAAAATTGGGTAAAAAAAAGATATGTTTTGGCATTAGAAATATGACCGAAAAACGGCTATTAAAACAGCCCCCAAAAACACTGAGTCTTGTTTAGATTAGGAATGGGACCAACATATACGACTGAAAAGGAAGACTGTCCAACCCACATTATGTAGACACTTCAGTCTTGTTTTAATTTGGGGATAAGTTCAGAGGTGTAATTGATTTATTACTAAATAACTTTAACAAGTTATGATTTACCCCCAAAAAACACATGCCTATGGCCAAATGTGAACTATGGTAAACTTTTCAGAAATAACTTATTTATTTTGTACCGATTTCAGTTATTTACTAAATAACTTTAACAAGTTATGTTTTACCCTAAAACAATGCCTATGGCTACAAGTGAAATATGGTGATGAACTTTTCAGAAATAACGTCTTTAAACTATTTTGCTACTTTCTCCATATTATTATGTAACTCATTTAAGTTATTAGTAGGTAACTAATATCAGTTACACCCCTGACAATTAAAAGCTTGAATAAACTATTGCTAAACCTTGCGGAGAAGAATTTATGGCAAATTAGTTAACAACAAAGATGAAAGAACCATAAAAAATATCAGATGTTGCAGGAATATTATTGTTTTGATAGAAAACAGATTTACAAACAGATGAATATCTGAAACTTATTTCAGTTATTTTGAGAAAAAAAAGCTCCAAAACTCTAATAACCTAAACAAGTTATTTTTCTAACTTTTGCCTGATGGATAAGACTGAGACACATCGCAATCTGTTTATACATATTACATGATTATGTTGATCATTTTATTGATGTGTTACCTGTATCATTTTAAGTTTACATGTGTAAGAAACTAAATTTATGGTATATTAAGATGAACACCATCTTAATGGCAGAGACCTATTGGGTTACTTCCCATACAATTGTAACATGTTTTCACCTTTTTATTCAAACATATTCTATCAAACATGTTACCCATAATAGCGATCTATTTCATGCATACTTACCATTTTCATAACTTTAAAGTATTTAACATAACACATTTTCTGTAGCCTCACTGATTTAGCATAGTTGACAGGGCAGTACTGATAACTGAATATAGTTATTCCAACAAGGGACTTAAATCTTACAATGAAGTGTTAATTAAACAATCATATAAATAAGTTGTTTCCCTTGGAAAGGTGTTTACATTTACTCATAACTTATTTAAGTTATCTATCGAACTGTATTCAAAGGGAGAAAACTCCTGAATTATTGATAAAATAACCCATTAAAGTTATTAGAAAATAACTTCAATCAGTTACACCCCTGACTGATATACATTATATACTTTCAGGGATGTAATGTGTAATTGTTTACAGTAAGATGCCTATTCCCAAACCACCTGCAAAATAAACTTAAAAATAATTAGCTGAAACAGGAGCTTGTTCGAGTCGCAGCACACTGCGTTTGATTTACATGACACATTACTGAGATTGAACGTATAAAGTGCCATTTACGTTAATATCAGTGATATGTTATCAGGTTATAGGTACTTCTATTTTACTGAGTGCATTATTGAGTGATATCGTTCCAGACATAATAAGATAAACCAAGTGCATATATATAACTTCTCCTCGAAATACTAAACGCTACTCAAATGATTTGGTGTTATTAACTGTTTTTTTGACCCAGCAAAAATAAGTTTACGTCAGATAAGTCATATAAGCATTTTTACTAAAAACAACGTATTTGTTTTCTTTCTATTAATGGAAAGAGCAGAATATAACTTTATTTACATCTTAGGCATACATACGTGCAGTCTACAGAAAACGACAATCTCTTTCGGACTGCCTCCAATACCAATCAAGTATAATTATTTACCATTTAAAATGAAATCGATTCACATGATAAATAATGTATGCACTACCTCGTATAAAGTTACAAAATTATCGTCATATCAAACACACGCTCATAACTAATATAGTAACGTATTGTCCAATGCATGAACTGGGCCATAGCCAATATCTCGTTTAAATTGCGTGTAGATGTTGAATTAGCTATCAATGAGGCGCTCGTTTTTGCAATCCTATATTTTCATACAAATAAGGAAACCATAGTTGTATGTTTTGTATTGCTTTTATATTTTAAACATTGCACAAACGATTACAAACCATTGTGTACATGAATCTAAGGTGACTCTCTCACCACTGTGGGTTCGAATCCCACTGGGAGCGCGACTTGTAAGTGAGAAAGTGTCGATTCTTACGGATAGCGGAAGGTGTACAGTACCGGTTCTACCCAGGAAAAGAGCAAGGACGCGAGAATGCGAGGCATTTACATATTTCTATGACCTACTTTGTGCTTATAAAAATACAACATGGACATTATGAAATGAAATGAGGTTAACGTCCCGTTAAAATACCATGTTATATAGGAACAGCAACCTCAGAGGGAAATGAAATGAAGGAATAAATTTCCGAACAGACATGTCTCCAACAGGGATCGAAGACAAGAGCTATGTACAGCGCAAGGCATTATCCATTCAGCTAAAGAAGGCACACAGCATGGAACGAAGGCGTTTGCATACACTATACAGTTTTCTCTAAACTCATCAGTAAGAAAAGAGGTTTACATCTACTAATACAATTTGCTTTGAATTCCCACAGCAGGGAATTTATAAATACAAGCAAAATTTCTTTATATTGCGATAAAATTCGAAACTTTAATTCAACATTTATATTTTTATCTAAAAATAAAATATACATTCATATTTAAATTGCAAACACAGTGTGTATGACATAAAGCCATTCAGCCATACTACGGTGACACAGTATGACATAGACACATTTAGCCATACTACGGTGACACTGTATGGCATAGACCCATTCAGCTATACTACGGTGCCAATGCATGGCATATACCCATTCAGCCAAACTACGGTGACACTGTATGACATAGATCCATTCAGCCATACTAAGGTGACACTGTATGACATAGACCCATTCAGCCATACTACGGTGACACTGTATGACATAGACCCATTTAGCCATACTACGGTGACACTGTATGACATAGACCCATTTAGCCATACTACGGTGAAACTGTATGACATAGACCCATTCAGCCATACTACGGTGACACTGTATGCCATAGACGCATTCAGCTTTACTACGGTGACAATGCATGGCATAGACCAATTCAGCCAAACTACGGTGACACTGTATGACACTGTATACACATTCAGCCATACTACAGTGACAATGCATGCGTATACACATTCAGCCATACTACGGTGACACTGTATGGCAAAGACTCATTCAGCCATACTACGGTGAAACTGTATGGCATAGACACATTCAGCCATACTACAGTGACACTGTATGACATAAACCCATTCAGCCATACTACAGTGAATATGTATGGCATAGACCCATTCAGCCATACTACGGTGACAATGCATGACATAGACCAATTCAACCATACTACGGTGACACTGTATGCCATGCTACAGTGACATAGTATAGACATAGTATAGACCCATTCAGCCATACTACAGTGACACTGTGTGGCATAGACCCATTCAGCTATACTACAGTGACACTGTATGGCATAGACCCATTCAGCCATACTACAGTGACATTGTATGGCATAGACCCATTCAGCCATACTACGGTTACACTGTATGGCGATGTATTGTATTGGCCGTTGAAGCATATCGGGTTCACCATGACATTTTCGTCAACGCGGAAGTTCAAACTATTTTCCTCTGACCTTGCTGTCCCAATACAACCTATTGCGATGTGTCAGAGTGACATACAATTTCATTTTATTTAATGTTACGTACCATCCGAAATTAATTAAGTCGGGCAAGCTTCCAACTACGGAAACGGGAAAAAGAATTTATGGTTTTAGGGACGCATACAAACACATTGTACAATTCCTAATGTTCCTTTTTCTCTGGGGTTTATAATATCAAATATTAACACCATCTTTCAAGGCGGAGTATGTGTATTTAACATGGTTGCAATACTTGACGACGTTCTTCTTCAACATTTATAAACATAAACTCGTTAGATGTAATCTGTATGGAAAAATGAAAGGCCAAGGAATTGTAAGAAACGAACGAATGAGATATTATTATCTTAAAGATGTGATACGAGTTGCTGATAATAGTTAAAATCAGGGAAAAAAATGTGGTCACCTAATGAAATCTAACTGTACATTAACATCCTATGTGTTCATGGAGTGGTATAGTATGTATCCCAACTGTACACACCTTATTTGGTCACCGATGAATCCACAGTCGAAGTAAAGGAATTATACCAAACCCTTTCGACAGGATAATTTTATTTTTCTATGTACAGACAGAAGCTGTAATCACGCAGGTTGTTAATGTATCTCAGCTAGACTTTGAAATATCGATCACAGCGACAGTTCACTAGTTTAACTTACGTTAATTGATAATGCTTTGATTGTTGTTTGGTCATTATTGACATATTTGATAAAGAAATACGTGTATCTAGATATAGAACAAGTAGAACGTCATTCCCAATGATATGGATATGCAAAGTCCAAATGACGGGTTATCGTATAAATTGTGTTTATATCGGTGACACGATTCACACAACGGAATAATTAAAAATGAATCCCGAATTTCAACACATATTTTCGCATGTGTAATTTGTAAACTATGATCGAAAAAACCTTAAGTACATGATTAATTTGCATGGGAAATTTTGCTTCTGCAATAGTTTAATATACCTATGTATGGTATATGTACGGTGGCATCGAACTTAAATATACCTATGTCGAGGTAAATAACTGTTTTTCTCATTTTTCGGCTTCATATTCGATGCAATATATATGCGCATTTGCGGTGTAGATATGGCTAGATTTGAAATAATGTATAACAAGAACAAGGGTAACACGTGTTTCCCCCAAATTGGCATTTGCTGCGTTTCCGTTTCTTTACAGTTAATATATCTCCTTACCAACGTAAACAATCGGGGTCTTGGAAATATCGTAAAATATTTAACTATTAGCTCAATGCGAAATTAACGCAGTATATGAACGTGGGTATAACAGTCGAACAGGAAATGTAGCATTCACAAAACACAGTCAATCAAAGGGTGCGCATACAAAACAAACACTAATTACAAGGAAACAAAAGCAAAGTGTATGACACAAAAGACATTAAAGGATTGACAATAGGAGTATCACATTTGAACAGTCAGGGCAATATGCCGCTGGGGAATTAAAGCAGGTGCTAAGATGCACCAAACCTCATGCTCGTCACATTGTATTACCGTTTAAACAAAACAAAAAATAAGGCCATGCTATATCTTCTAAAACACTAGGCAGAATAATGGCGCAATATAACACAACGATGATCATGTATATATGTATATAATAACAAAAACCTAGAAAGCCACAAAGCAAGTACTCAATGATTTGGCATAAGCTGGAGCACCACGATTTAAAACAAACATCGAAACTGTTTTTTTTTGTAACGTTTTCTTTCTTTCTATTCCTAACAACGTTATTGTGGAGTTTTACATATATACATGCATCTAGTGAAAATATTTTTTTATCGTGTTATTATTATTTTTTTCTAATGTACAATCTGGCAATATTATATGAAACCATGTAATATATGAAAGTAATTTACATATGACACAATGATGATCATGTATATATGTATATAAAAACAAAAACCTAGAAAGTCACAAAGCAAGTACTCAATGATTGTGGCATAAGCTTGAGCAACACGATTTAAGACAAACATCAAATTGTATCTCCCTTTCAGGACTTAGGCAAAGATCTCACTCTGTCGATCTGTATAGGGTCCACACTCCGGTCATCGCACAATCACAGAGGAAAGCATAGTGGAAAGGTGTAACCGCTAAATATGCATTGCTTTTAAAACGATACATTTTGCCCTGCACAACGGCATTTTGCATAACCGCGTTTAATTTGATATTGTTTAACTTAAGTATTTTGATTAAAATACTCATACACAAATTGGAATGTAATACATTTCTGTGAAAAAGCGAAATAAGGGCTAATAATTATTTATTATAGAAACGAAACTGTCTCGTTTCAGAGATCCGTATAATATTTAAAAACTGACGTACGGGTAAAGTGATCCAAAACTCTTCACAAATGTTTTCCCCTCGATCACAAGAAACGTAACCCCTATTAATATTACCAAAAATGTCGATGAGCACAACTGAAATGAGATGTGTTGGATAGTCTTATATACAATACATATTGATGTTTTCTTACCTTACTAACATGTCTATGCAATCTATGTTAACGTCTTGATATTTTAATTTGAATGTTATCTCGTTTGGGTAGCATAACATAAACATACACTTTAAAGTAGCACTATTGCAAAAGTTCGCATTTAAGCTGATTAACCAAGCATGTTGTAGTTATAATGTATGTGTGCTTAATATTTATACAAATTTAAATACTCGCGATTATAACACCACCCAAAGTTGAATATGCATAAACTTAATATTAAGAAGATATTAAATGGCATGCAATAACAACATAATTATATAAATTACCGACCTTGTTTCGATGTTAATGTCGTATATGCCACATATGCTATATATTATTGACCGTTTTCACAAGCCATGGTTAAACCAGGTTGTTGATTAGGCAGTTTTTTCCACATTTACTTATTATTTTGATTAAAGTTGATCTATAATTTCGATACAACTCATGTACTCCTTCGTGTCTTTTTTTATATTTTTCAGTTCACTGTTTTGTTGGTTTAGTTTGCTTGGCTTTTATCAATTCAATAAACAAATGATATATTTGAAACATTCTAAACAAGAAAAGTATAATGCATGCGTTTTAATATGTAGACGATATTAATAAACGGGTTAGTTTGTGGAGGGCTTTGTTCAAGTCACATACCAGTAGTTCGTCGAATGGAGATGACAGGAAGGTAAAGTGAAGAATTAAAAGATATTACTGTATGAATACAGATAAGTTTATTTTGGTCTTAGGTATACAATATTATACATGTTAAAGGGAAATATCTAGTATTTTCAATTAAACGATTTACCATCTGAGCTATTACAAGGGAATTTCAGTGACCATGCTATAATATAATATAAAAGTTCATATTTACTTAAATTTTTACAAGTGATTAGCATAAGGGCTCATTTATGTTTTATTTTAGTTGCATTCAGTCTCAAAACCGCTTCGGCAATCAACTTTGCATTTTAAATGAATTACAAGGGATCTTATAGAAAATATTTAATTTCTTTACTTCTTTTACTTCATTATATACTCAATATAAATGGGTGTCGAAACGTCTAGAGTAAAAATTGAAATAGATGCCGAAATGGTTTGATGCCGAAACGTCTAGGTGTCGATTCGTCTAGGTGTCGAAATGGTGTGGTGCCGAAACGTCCTGAGTCGATCTTGATCTCACAGACGCAAAAAACTTGTGAATTGTCTGCATTTATTAATAAGGCATTGTTCACGTACTGATCATTGGGACCCTGCTTTAATTAGACTAATATTACTATATACACAAATAGTTTTTCGTCAAGAAAAGCAATCATGATGTACTTCCTTTAAGTGATCGTTTTAAACTAATTTAATTATCTTTTATAAATTAATGCAATAGGGAATACTATTCATTAATTTCACTTTATTATCCAGCATTTTGGAACGTTACCATATAATTATATACATTTGATCGCATTATAAGTACTTGTCAAAGCCGATATGATTCATACGCAAACGTTGAGTTTTTTAAAAAGACCACAGTTTTAACCAATAACAACTGTTACAGACGCTAATATGAGGCCTACATGCATTATGTATATTGCCATCGAAGTTTTAAATTTCCAGATTGCCTTCAGTCCCATTTAAGCTAACATTTCAGCACTTCAGTCTTTTCTGACTGGGTATGAAACAAAAACAATACAGCTGAACGTCAAAGCAGCTTCGATGTTTACACTGCATTCTACAACTAAACGGAAAGATAAATAAAATAAACGATCTTGCCGTTAAGTATTTGTAAGTATTGACAAAAAGCATATACAATGGTTTTGTTTAAGGAACGAGGGACCCGCGGTTGGCCCGTGCAGTGGATATCCTATAGGAACGAGGGACCGCGGTGACCAGTTTCAGTGGATATCTTATTGGAAAACTAGGGACCGCGGTGGCGCAGTGAAGTGAATATCCTATAATAACGAGGGACACGGTGGCCCAGTACAAGTGGATATTCTATATGAACGAAGGACCCGCGGTGGCCCGTGCAGTGGATATTCCTATATGAACGAAGGACCGCGGTGGCCCAGTGTGTGGATATCCTATAGCACGACCGTGGTGGCCCAGTGCAGGTGGATATCTTATAGGAACGAGGGACCGCGGTGGCCCTGTGCAGTGGATTATCCTATAGGAACGTCCAGTACAGTAGATATCCTGAAGGAATGACAGACCGCGGTGGCCCCAGTGTAGTGGATATCCTAAAGCACGACCGCGCTGGTCCAGTTACAGTAAGATATCCTATAGGAATGAGAGATCGCGGTGGACCAGTGTAGTGGATATCCTATAGCACGACCGCAGTGGCCTAGTGCAGTGGATATCCTATAGGAAACGAGGACCGCGGTGGCCCCGTGCAGTGGATAATCTATAGGAACGAGGGACCGCGGTGGCCCAGTGCTGTGGATCCTTTAGGAACAAGGGACCGCGGTGGCCCACTGCAGTGGATATCCTAGAGGAACGAGGAACGCGGTGACCCGGGACTGTGGATTATCCTATAGCACGACCGCGGTGGGCCCAGTGCAGTGGATATCATATAGGAACGAGGGACCGCGGTGGCCCTGTGCAGTGGATTACCTATAGGAACGAGGGACCTCAGTGGCGAGTACAGTGGATATCCTATAGGTAATCCATTGCATAGGAACGAGGTATCGCGTTGGCCCAGTTTAGTGGATATTCTATAGCACGACCGCGGTGGCCCCAGTGCAGTAAATATCTATAGGAACGAGGGACCGCGGTGGCCCAGTGCATTGGATATCCTATAAGAACGAAGGGACCGCGGTGGCCCAGTGCTGTGGATATTCCTATAGGAACGAGGGACCGCGGTGTCCTAGTGCAGTGGATATCTATAGGAACGAGGGACCGCGGTGGCCCAGTGCTGTGGATATCCTATATCACGGTCGATTCTGAATCCGGCGATTACGGGTTCAAGTCACACTGGCGCCACTTCATATATTCTGACCGTGTGTCGCAAACAATGTACTCCCTCTAACCTCGTCCGTCGGATGAGTATGTGTATTAGTAAGAGAAGAGCAAGTTCCCCAAATCCCTTTCCCTTTCTTTGGGACGACTCGAAGTAACGGATGCACAGTTAAAAACAACTACGTTTTCCTAACGAACGAATCATTCAAACCTCTCTATATAACGAAGTGGCATAATATGTATTCCAACTGTACATACCTCGTATCTGGTCACCGATGAATCCACAGTGGAAGCACAGCAATTATTCCAAACCCTCTCGACATGGAGTTATCCCGGCATAATATCTTCAGACTGAAGGTGTGAACACGTAGGATGGTCAAGCATATCAGCTGGAACTTATGAGGTTTATCGAGACAGTCGTACGCTAGTTTGATTCACTAAATTGATAAAAACTGATTGTTAGACGCTTACTTTGGACATCTCTGATAAACAACATAGTTTGTGGTCAATATTACAAGTGGAACGACACAGTGACGGATTCAGTGGTACATGTCGCGCCCCACCCACACACTGTCTGAGAAATTATGAAAATGCATTTGAAAAAGTCCTCTTTGTATGGTTTTCATTGGTTGCCAACTGTTGTTTGTTTAAGTTTCTAAAATCTGAGATTTAAAAAGTTGCGCAATCCTAAATACCAAATCTCGAATACCGAATCTCAAATCCTGTATCCACTCATCATTCCTTTACCCTACTGATTATTGCCAAATTACGTCATGAATCGTCTGTATTGCATTATCTAAATTGTAATAATATCGGAGACAATATTCAAAAAACTAAAAATAAGGAAGTTGAGTACCAAGTGAATTGAATGACTGTTTGATTATTATTAAAATTACTATTTTAAATACAACAGCCCGCTCATTTTATGTAGACCTTATATGCATTAATCATTCTAAAAGCCAAATTTGATAGATACATTGTAGCTACGACAACCATATTTGGGAATACAGTATTGTGTAAAAACCATATACTAGTACATAAGAATCTGGCATATTGTCATGGCTTTTGAAAAGAAACGCGTGAATTGTTTCATTTTTGTAAACATTGCATTTATTTAAAACATAATGTTTACTATCATTTTGGCTGGTACCAATTAGCATGTATTTTGCAGAATTATGCTCTACTGGTCACAGGACAACAGAGCTTATGGGATGACAAGTTGTCCGTCGTCTGTCCGTTGTCCGTCGTGAACACGATAGGGATATAAATTGATAGGGACTTCATTGAAATCATCGGACGAGTTAAAAAAAAAGTGTTACGTTATAAGAAGTTAAACACCTCTTGTAGTTATATGAAGGGTGATTCCACTTTCACATATTTTATATTAAGTATATAATTTAATTTGTTTGTCTCCGTAAGATCTTAAACAAAGGCGATGTGGGGGATGGGAAGGTTTAGAATGTTTGTTTTAAAAAAAAAAAAAAAAAATATTAAACCAGTATTTTAATTGAACTGGCTCAACTGTTTATTTAAAAAAAAAAAAAATTTTACTGAATTTATATTTAATGAATAATGAAATGAGAAAGCAATACTATTGAACAGTTAATATGTCTCAGTTATTGCTTATGGAACAAAACAGACAGTCATTTTCTCTTTGTTGTTAAACAGATGCTCAGATTCAAATTTAAAACATTTTTTTTGGTCTTCGACATTTTTTAAGAATGTCGGGATATTTTGTAGATGACCATTTGACAGAAATACTTATATGTCGTGAACTTTTTTTGAGGGAACGCGGACTCAATTACCTGTAGTTAATGGTATCCGTGTTAGTATGTGTTCTCTCGATGAGAAGGGCAACCAGCGTGAACTTTTGTGTTGATGAGAACATCACTCATACCTGTAGTTATTGGTGATTGTGTAGTATTGTGTTCACTCGATGAGGAAGGGGCACCAGCGAGAACTATGGTTTGAGAGAACACCACTTATTATCCTGTAGTTTTGGTGCCCGTGTTAGTATGTGTTCACTCGATAAGGGACGGGCAACCCAAACGTGATCTTTATGTTGAGGGAACACCACTCATTACCTGTAGTTATTGGCCCGTGTTAGTTGTGTTCACTCGATAAGGAGGGAACAACAGCAGCTGACCTTTGTTTGGAGGGAACACCACTCATTACCTGTAGTTATTGGTGACCGTGTTAGTATTTGTTCACTTTGTCGGAAGAATGGTTACTAGGCCGTTCTGTTTAATGGTAGCCATGATAATTGTTCCTAGGTCTTTGTTATTTGTTATATTGTAAACTGTCATTGTTATACTAGTTATCAACTGATATCATTGCTTAGATTTTAAGCATGACAAAAAAAATTTACATGTGTACATTATTTGAGTCTATTTATTACGAATATGTGATAGTGTTATTTGTAGGACCACGTGCAAAGTTCAACTTTCATTTCGATGTAATTTTTGTAAGAGGATCTGTGGATATTTTAACAATATAGTATAAAATTCACGTTTTACTTCATCTCCTTGACTTTATTCTGTAAATGCTAGCTCATGCGATTCCCGGGCAAAAATAGGGCCACTGATTATCTAGGCAGAGGGGGTAAAATTACCGGAAATTCTTGTTCATTTTGGGAATGTATGGCCATGTTCATTAAAAGCAGTCCTATAAATCATTTTAGAATTATTATTAGAATTTTGTGTTTCTGGATTACTAGAACCTCATTATCAATGTTAAGTAAAACCTCAATGAGTTCTGAGAAAGTAATGAGTTTTTAAATTAACTGGTTTAATTGATCCATTTTTTATACTGACCAATAAGAACGCTTCATTCGTATTTTCATTTGGTTATTTCTATCATGACATCACTTTCTGGTATTATGACATCTACATCCTGGTATTATGACATCCCCAGCAGCCCATCATGGCCATTATGATGCAACTCAGTGTGTTCTGAGAACTGCTGTGAGAATTCTCAATGAGTAATGAGTTTCTTGAAACCAAGAATCATCAATTCTAAATATAGAATAATTCTAAAATGGATTAATAGATCGTAAAAAGGTCTTCATCCTCACACCTGTATGGTTTTACAGGTTCTACTCGAGTGGTGGGCAAGAAAACATGATCGTAGCTTCAGAGAGGAAATCGACTTGCATTGTGTTAGCAATTAAGAAATCGTGTGATTAATGTATATATTGGCATTATCGATTGAGTAATTAACAAACACACATGTATAAATTAAAAAAAGTTAGATCGGCAACATGGTGAATGGAAATTCTAACAACACATTATTGGTGTTTGTTTGTTTTCTCCTCAATTTTAAAGTCGGCTGATTTAGTCTTTTAACCAGCTAAATTGTTGACAAAATCTAGTTGCAGTGATTAATAAAATGCTCTCATTTCCAAGTAGTTGCTGCAAACGTAATTTGTAAGTATCCTTTTCACGATTTTCGTGGGTTGTTCGTTTTTTAGCAAGTTTTAATTGCTTTTTTTTAGTGTTCCGAATGGCGGGTGGCCCTATTTTCAAACCCTTTTGTGTTTGTGATGTCGTTTGCTAATTATTTCTTTTTGCCTTCTGTTTGTCTGTTTGGCTGTGTTTGTTTCTATGTTTTGTGGTTGACTGTCCCTCTTGATGCTACTTTCCTGTCCCGATTCTTTTTATATTTTCTTTGTTCTCAAACCAGATGTGTGGAAATGCGATGAAAAAAAGATGGCTAACGTTCGTGCAGTTTCTTGTTTGCTTGTTTTTTACGCCTTTCACACTTTGTTTATTTGTCGATCATTGTTTATCATACAAAACTATGCAATTGTGTTTGGTTTAGTTTTTGGTTATGACTTTGATTTTCAACAAAATAATATTTGTTTAGCTTGGCCATTTTTAACGTGTTTGTTTCTGGATTAGCATGTCTATTTATTGGAAGGGTAAACTTTTTTTCTCAATAAACCTACCTGTTGATGATTGCAAGTAATAACCTTAACAGACATATGAAATTATGATTAGGATAGTTTTTAAGTGGGATTTTGATTTAGGCAAAAAAAATCAAAAAAAAAAAATCGCCATTTTTGAAAAAAAAAAATCTGGATCAACGTATATATTTTTGGAAGGGTAAACTTTTTTTCTCACTTACACGTAACTTTTGATGATTGCATATAATAACTGACATATTGAAATTGTGTTTAGAGTAGTTTTTAAATGGATTATGAATTTGATTTGAACAAAATATATTTTTTTATTACTTCGCCATTTTGAAAAAAAAATATTCTCTGGATCAACATGTATATTTTATGAAAGGGTAACCTTTTTTCTCTCAATTAAACCGTACCTGTTAAGCTTGCAAGAATAAAGACATATTGAATTATTTTTTAGGGTAGTTTTTAAAAGGGATTATGTCTTTGATTTAAAAAAAATAAATAACTTGGCCCATTTTGAAATAATTATTCTCTTGATCACATGTATATTTTTATAAAAGGGTTAAACTTTTTTCTCACTTACACGGTACCTGTTGATGATTGCATGTAATACGAGTAACATGCAAATTGGAATTGTGGTTCATGGGAGTTTTTTAAGTGGTATGTGTTAAAATCAAATTCATAATATCAAATCATAATAACCACTTAAAAACTACCCATACACAATTAAAAATATATGTATGTTATTACTTGCAATCATTCAACAGGGTAGGTTTAACTGAGGAGTAAAATATACCTTCCATAAATCTTATGCTAATCCAGGAGAGAGAGAAAAACACGTTCAAAATGCCAAGTTAAAATAATACATATATATTGTTTAGATTAAAATCATAAAAACTACACCAAACACAAATTTCAGTATGTTTTGTACAAAAGATCCGACAAATATACAAAAAGCGCGAAAGCCTTATAAATAAAGAACTGCACGACGTCGGTCATCGTTTATTCATCGCAATTTCACACATCTGAATTAAGAACAAAACCGGAAATAAACCATTAAATGTGCTAAAAACACGAACAACCCACGCAAAGCGTGAAATTACGTCTGCAGCAACTAACCTGGACATGAGAGCAATTTTATCATTTCTGGCAGCTAGACTAAGTCAGCCGACTTTAATGGGATGACAGTAGGGTAGTGTGAGGTTTTGGTGCACCCTAGAACCCGGTTTAAAACCGTTCAAGGCGGTAAGCCCTATTGACCGGACCCTTTGTGTTTGTGATGTCGTTTGCATTTATTATTACTTTTGCCTTCTTGTTTGTCTGTTTTGCGTGTTTTGTTCTGTATTTTTGGTTAGGACTGCCGTCCCCTTGAATGCCTACTTTACCTGTCCGATCTTTTAATTTCTTTAAAACGGGAAGAAAACAAACAAAAAACAAACACTGATAATGTGTTGTTCGAATATCATTACCATGTTTTGCCGGTCTTACTTCTTTTTATTGATACACGTGTGTTTGTTAATTACTCAATCGATATGCCAATATATACATTAATCAAACGATCTTAATCAGGGTTTTACCA